>DF240467.1:0-110688 GCA_000507305.1 Breviolum minutum Mf 1.05b.01 | reverse complement strand
ATATATATATATACATTATGCAAAATACATACCATGAAAAACTCCCCTTCTCATAGGGGGGGGGCTTCTTTTTTTTCGCACCCCTCCTAAATTCACGGAGATAACGGGATAAACTACCTTGTTCAGTTGGTGAAAAGCCGGATTTCAGCCAAGCCTATTCATGGTTGACCTTACGTTGTGACCAAAGCTGATGTTTCTTCAACGGCCCACATTCAGTGGTTAATTTCTCAAGGATCACATCCTTAAGTGAAGAAAATGTCATACGTTTTTTTCGGTTGTTTGGGCTGCATACCGGTGAACTCTTGAGGTGGAAACAAAATAGAATGGTGGATGGCGGGATGGTGCCATCTTCAGCAACCTTTAAAAGAAATCGAAATTAAACCAATTCCGATGATGGTCCTGCTATATTTCAGAGATTATCTTATCAGGTCTACCAAAAAGCTCGTGGAAATCAAGCACATACTTAGAGGTTCAGGATACTTAGTAACTGGTTGTATGTAGGTTTATAACCCTAGTTAGGGGACATATAACCCACTTGTGGGGGTTATAACCCTGGTTACTATCCACGTATCCTAAGTATCCTGACCCTCTAAGTACACTCCGGTAAACTAACATAGCTATGGGTTCAAACATGTTCAAACCACCATAAGGAGGGTATTGCTGCCGAATCTTTGATGGTCGGTCTCAGACAGCATTTCCTCTTGGCAACTTTTTCATTCCAAAGCGCCAAATTTCCAGTCCTATTTTTGCCAAAATGACTTTGCTTCTGAAAGATCCAAACAAAACCCCCACTTGAAGTATTTTTATGTTGAAATCACATGGTTTAGGGTGGTGAAAAGCATTAATACCAAATTAGAAAAAGAAAGAATTGTATAACAAATCATTTAAAAATTTGAAGTGAACCCCAGTCGAAAGCCCCTAATTCTGATGTTCTTTTTGATCTTTGCTGACTCCGACCACCTTCCCGGGCTGGCCCCCATCCCACAGTTGACGGGTGCCCCGGACCCATTGAAGCTCCCGCGCTTCGCTTAGTGAAAGTCAGCCTTGGTGTGGAAAACTGCTGCCTTTAAGGCCGTTGTTTTTGTGTGTATATATGTACATTGACCATGGTTCATCCAATAAAACACCAGTTTGTCAAGTGTCGATGATTTTTATTTACATTTGGTTGACAACTATTTGTGAGATTCATGGTCACAGCCTACATTTCCAACAAAATGAAGATGGTTTCAACCTTCCCTATGACATAGACATCATAGACTTTTTCAAAAAGTAACCGGGACCCAAAAGGAGAGGCGAGAGGCTTGCTCCAAGCTTCATTTTTCAGGGGCAAGCTCTTACACCCCTGAAATTTAACGTGGAATCTGAAAATAGACCTCTGGAAAAGGAGATTCCTATGGGAAACCATCATTTTCAGGTTCCATGTTAAATTTCGGGGGAGTAAACTACTTTTGTTCTAATTTTTCGTGGATTTGAAATCACAATTGTCCTCACATCTGCAAGCTGAAGCCTCAAAACTTAATGGAAAAACCACAACTATTCAAAATCGCAGCTGGTTAATTCACCTTTCAATTCAAAACAAGTTGTCTGCCATTCTTGGATAAATCCTTTTCATCAACAAATACAACATGTTGGATGAAACTCATCCAGATGTACACACAATATATCAAGAACATTAGTAATTCATGATAATCAACACACTTTGAAAAAAAAAACAAGTCATGACTATGTCTCCAACAAAAATGCTTTATGCTTCGTCTTTTCATACATCATACATATATTATACATCCATATATATGTATATATCATATATATATATAAATCTGATACATTTACCATTCAAAGTGTTCCAAGTCACCATCACCTTAAGTGGTGATTCAAAACACACAATTTAATCATCTGCAAGGGACAGCCGCTCAAGGCCTGGTTCTCGCAGCCCGCCTGGCGCCGGTGGAGGAGGGTAAAAAAGGCNTTGTTATTGCTGCTGTTGGTTGTTGCTGCTGTTGCTGTTGCTTTTGGTGGTGCTTCTCGCCATGCTGCTGGCAATGGAGAGAATGGTGCTGTTGTTGCTGCTGCTGCTTTTGGTGGTGCTTCTGGCCATGCTGCTTGCAATCTCAAGCCCAGCAAAGGCCGGCGGCATTAGCCGGAGGCTGATAAATATGGATGTTTCAGGGTTCCTGGTAGGGTTTGCTTTTACCGAAATAACTGGGCTGATGGTAGTTTTGGATTCACTTTTTTTGCAACATGTTGTGAAGCTAGATGTTATTCTAACTTCATATGAGTGGGAGTGTTTTGGGTTTCTTATGAGCCCAAAGATATTCAAAATGGATCAAAGGACCCCTCCTATATCGTTTCAATCTCGTTTTGTCTTGAGTTGACAACATCTTGCACGAAAAAACGACTCTTGTTTTCCAACTCTGGAGGGGCAACAACGTTCCAAAAGAAAGAAAACATGAAGCATATCAGGACCTAATATCATCTTATATCGTTATTGAAAATTTGCCCCCTCATTTTTCAAACATCAGTTTGGCAGGAACACCATAAAAATATCCATACTCTTGACGGACAAAATCCGTGGTTTGGTCGCCAGTTGACGCGGTTGAGATGTGCTTGGAAATCTGGGGCTAGCTCCTTAGATCTCTTCTAAAAACTCATCAGATGGAAGCATGGTTCAATGTACGTGCCTGTCGGCTTTGGCTGCAAGCCAGGAGAATACACCTGGAAACCCATGGCACTTTTCGCGTTTTGGTTGTTTGGAAAGGGGTTTTTGTCCCTGACTTTGGAGGATTACCCGAAGTGATTGGCAATTTGATTGTGTTCCAACTTTACCCTCCCTGAAACAAACATATCATATCCCTTGAAAGTGGATGGTTGGAATACGATCGTTTCCTGTTGGAATGACCTATTTTCAGGGGCGAACTGTTAAACTTCGCGGAGGTATCTCTCAACTTCAAACTGAGAATCATATGTTCATACCGGCAGCTCCAAGTGTGTAAATGGTGACACCTGCCTTCTACTGATTTTTTTTCTGCCTTCTTTTTCTGCTGTTTTCCATTACCCATCTCAAGGGTTTGCTGCCTTTTTTCCTACTGGTTCTTTCTGAATTTCTGCTTCTTTGTTTTTTTCGGATTGAAGCTCTTTTGCCCTGTCTTTTTCCGCTACTAACCAAACAATCTGAGAATCCCTCAAGAGAAACTGCGTACCTTCAAAGAAAAGCGTATTGTGTAAATTACTCTCGGCATCATATCGATAATTTTGGATACACTCGGAACCTTGTTTCGAGGCGAAAAGGCCTTCAATAGAGGTCAACCGTTGGATTCTAAGCTATTGAAGCTTAGGTTATGAAGTGAAGCTTTAGATCAAAACTGATCCCTCTAATTGTTTGTCCTACAAAGTGGTTTGCCGGTCCCCATTGTTTTCATGGAGTGACATGGGGACCCCTTTATTTTCATGGCCTAACAAAAACTGGATTTCCACTGGTGGGGTTTAGAACTAACCCCCGAAATCAGTGGAGTTAATTTCAGCCAAGAAAACTGGTTTTTTGGGGAACCAAACACTTTGTAGGCTTGCCTCACCGTTTGAGGATCCTCAGGTTTCGGAGGAACTCCTTTCACCCGTTCTCCCCGCCTTGGCCCTGGTGGCCATCTCCCTACAAAAAGTACCCCCACGAAAAACACATGAGCCGCAAAAAAAAGGGTCAGCCGGAAAGGGCAGGATTCAGGATGTTTTGGCATGTCAGACGTGGATTTCTACCCCTCCCTGCAGAACACCACAAAAAACAGGTGGATTTTATATTTGTATACCTTGTATCTACCTTTTCCCCCCACCCAGGATTCAATCACCACCAGGATGACATGACATTTTTCGGCTTTTCCGGAATCCCTTAGGCCCTAAAGATTTATGTGCCACGAGTGCATGCTGGGAAGGAGGGTAGATCCAACACACTTCCATATCTTCAAGGAGGTTTCGGACTTATCTTCAGTTAGACTTTGAGATCACAAAAAAAACAAAAAAAACGTGTTCAAGTGGATACAATGATACAAAAGACATATCTTTTTGGGGTGCTCCACCCAGTTTTAGTCTCCAAATTTTATCTATTACATCTTTAGCAGATAGTTGTAGTCGCGGCCCATTTTGTACATCGGATTGATCCTTCCTTGGAGCTGACATTTTACTAACAAAGAACGACCACTCATCTTCGTAAAGCAACGGAAGGCCTCCGGCTGACACATACATATTTGGATCTTCCGTTGGAAGTTAGTATAAAAGGTTAGTAACTTAAGTGGATTATAACTAATTATAAGCCTAATATATCCCATTTATATACTGTATATGCGTAAATATATATATATAATGTAGGTTACTAACCCATTGATCCTAACCTAACGATCCTAACTTCCGTCCCGGGACATCCAAGATAGCTGGAAACCGGGAAAAATTTGGGACCCCCAAATCTGGGAGCTTTCGGCTTTCGTTTAACCAAAACAAACAAGGAACACGCCCCCGATCAGCGGGCAGCGTTTTTTAAACACACCATGGGTGCACTTGGATGTCCCGGGACGGAAGTCAGGATCAATGGTTAGGTTCAATGGGTTATAATCCCAATATACCTGATTTATAAGTAAATGAAATAATCCATTGATCCTACTGTAACCATTGATTCGATCACTTCCGTCCCGGGACATCCAAGCAGGGCTGCATGGCGTTTCTTTTTTGTTTCGCTTCATTCCGCGGGGGTCGCAGGTCTGTGAGCTTAAATCTTTGCAGTTTGGAGGTCACAACATTCGATTTCCAACAGATTTGTTTTCGGCGTTAGCTGGAAAACATCTTCTTGTGAAACTTTAAAGTACGACTTTGGTGGAGCCAAATCGTGTTTTTTTGCTACCAGGGATATATATATATATATAATCCATGGTTCTTAATTGATTCTTGGTGTCAACCCAAATTAGGAATGGACCGACCAATTTTTTTAAAGGAAAGTTGAGACATTATGATGACTTTGCCTCACTGGAACTGGTTATCCAGGCTGCTTATAAAATTTATAAATGCTCATCACTGACTACGCACAGCCCAGTAATACCATGTAAATCTGCAAATCCATCAGCTCCAGTTATGAATTCCTAAAATCTTTCCAGAATTGTCCAAAATACTCCTGGAAGGTAAAAACTCCAGACCCAGAAACCAACAGTTTATGGATTTTGGCGGTTTCTCTTAGATCAAACGAGAGATTCAACTCCTTGCTTATCAAAAACTTCCTGCTGGACCTCCTGGAGGCTTCGGCGGCCGTCGAGATAAATTTTTTCTGGCGCCAATTTTTTTTTGAACGGATCTGCCAGCCTGCGACGACACTTTCAGGAAAGTTAAAAAATCGTTGTGAAAAAATACATGAAAGTTCGTTTCTTTGATACTACCGCTAAACAAATGTGGAACACGTTGGAATTTGAAATTCAAGACTAGATTTGAAAAAACAATATTTGCTTGAGAGGATTTCGCCTATTGAACTACCTTTGTCTCGTCTGAGTTTAGATATCGGCCAGAAATCTGTAGTTATATATAGATCCGGAAAAATTATGTAAGTGTATTGTTTTCAGTTTTGAGGAGTGGTTCTTTTTCAGAAAACTCCCGTCACTTCAACTAATCATCTTCTATACATTAAACAACAAGTGGAGGCGTGACCTGCTGTTGGTAATACGTAAAAGTAGTAACTTCACCAAACATTTCAGGTACCTAAAATGGAGGTACTATTTCTCAACTGTGTATTTCCCAGAATAGCCGTCTGTACAGTGCCTCCATTTTCAGTACCTGAAACTTTAGACTAGTCATTCGGCCCTGAAAGGTCGGGCTTTCAGGTCACGAGAGGGTATCCGGCGGCTTCCTTTTTTAGGGAGGCCCGGCCAAAAAAGGGGCGAAGTGTTAGTTTGAAGAAGGGTATAATACAACAGTTTATTATCCTCTTTTGACTTAGGATATTCCATATTCCCTCCAAAAATCGTATAAAAACGTCTGGAAAGATTTGAAGATACTTCAAGAAGATTATAAATGATATACTAGTTGGTGGTTGAACCAACCCACTTGAAAAATATGCTCGTCCAAGTGGATCAGTTCCCCAGGGATTCGGGGTGAAAATAAAAATATATATATATATATATATATTTGAAACCACCATCTAGTAAACTAACATAGCTGGCTGGAATACCTCCATTTTCAATAGGAAATACACCTTCCAAAAGGGTCCATTTTCCATGGCTATGATTTTCTGTTACTTTTCTTCGGGACAGATCCTCTCAGAGTCGCAATGACTAACTACCGCCTTTTTGGAATTTGCGGACAAGACCCGGATGGCACAAGAAACCAAGCACCACCGGGCCCGGGCCCCCACAACCTCAGCGAGGTGTTTTTCACACACAGCGGTTCACAAACACACCAAGGTGGATGTGCGTTTTGAAAAAAAAACATGCATGCAGGACAGAGGTCATTGTATAACCCAAACTTCATGCACTATTAATATTGAGAAATCCATCAAAATTACTGACAGATTTGCATCAAGTTTGATTCTCCCATAATTTAATGATCCATGCAGGATCTTGTTCTCTGAAGAAAAGAACAGAATTTTCGCCCGAATTTTCGACTTAGAGATCTGAAATCATGATCTCTTGGCCCCAAAAACCCAGTGATAAGTAGGGGCACAAATAACTCCACTGAGTTCGGGGTGAAACAACCCCAAGTGAAACCCATTAAAATAAGGCAGTTTATAGGGGTTCGATTAAACTCCATTTATAACTAGTAGGGGCCTCCATGTATAATTCCTCAACTCAAATCATGCTTCTTTTTTGGGATAGCTTCCCTTGCAGGGCACCATTTTACATCCAAATGGTAGGTCTTTCCAGCTGAGTGTATAATGGATAATGTGGTTTTTGTTCTGGCCTTTGTGAGGGAATAGTCTCATGGCAAACCTTTTGTTCTGGAGTATCAAAAATTTATACTTCCAAAGGTGAACCCAAAAACCAGATACAAATTGAATTATAGCCCCTATAAGTAGGGTTATAACCCCAGCTACCCATTAACAAAGCCGTTTCATAAGGGGTATTTTCACCCCATTTATTAAGGATCAAAACGGGCCCTCCTGCTAGCCACACTTTGACCCTCTCGTGAGTTTCTGCAAAAGCGCAGAGGTGCAAATTTGCCCACAAAAACCGTGTCCCTGACCTTTCTGTTTGGAGAAGAAACTTAAAATCTATTTGTGTTTTTTCTTCCGCCAAATTTTGTCATCACCACACCCCAGCCGCACGAAGGAAGATCATCGCAGGACTTGGATACTTGGTTGGGATCACCCCCATTATGGAAAGGCCATTTGGAAGGGGTCCCACAACCCTACTTAGGGGACTTTCTAACCAACCATGGCTCCTCCAAGCACCCACCCCACACCCCACACCGCGACTGGGACCGCGTACCTTTCGCCGAGTTAACTTTTCGTTGCAAGGCACGATGCAGTGGTCCCGTCGGACACGTTGCACCCCGTGGCGCGTGTTTGTTGGTGCACGAAACGAAGCATTATATGTATATATACATATATATATGTTTATGGTTATGATATTATATTCTATTACAAATAGATTCTGGCAGATTGTGCGTGTGTGTGTGTTATGTAATAGGGAAAAAACGCCTGGATTTAGAAAAATGTGTCGGAAAAGGTTCAAGTAAAAGCATTGACTTGTTTGAAAGGTATTGGAAAGAGGGGGATCGTTTACTTCGCTTCCCCTTCCCATTCTCTTGCCCAAAGTCTTGAAAAAAATCCCCCCAAGGTGCTTGAAAGAAATTTCCATCTACTAAGCAAGCCCCTGAATCCAGTGACAGTTGCCATATAAAAAATGGCACTCCAAATGAGCTGTGTTTTTTTTGGTTGTGTAGGCCCTATACACTATAAGACATGCTTACGCGAAGCTTACGCAAGCTTACGCGGAATGAAAGGTAGCTTACGCGGTGGTGTTTTGTTTGGGGTTGCTTACGCGGGTGGTTACGCGAGAGCTATTTTGTCAGCAAATTTGAAGAAGTCAGCTTTGAAGCAACTTTTGCTTTGCCTTTTGTGGCTTCATTTCCTTGTATTTCGGCCTTTTGTAGCTTCATTTCCTTTCACTTTGGCCTTTTGTGGCTTCATTTCTTTTCATTTTGGCCTTTTGTGCCTTCCACAAAAGTGTTTGGTTTGCGTTGCTAAGGGATCAATGGCTGCTTCCTTCATACCTCTGAAAATGTGGGGGTTCTATGGCTGGGGCTATCAGTTGCTTACGCGAGGCTTACGCGGAGGTTACGCAGCGCTTACGCGGGGGGAGCTGGAAGCTTCTGACAAACGTAACTCGCAACTGCAAGGCCACCAAATCCCGCAGAAATCCCACTCCTTGATATTTGAAATAATGATATGATAAATTTTGCTTACGCAAGTTTGCTTACGCGATGATTTATCATCCAAGGATACGCAAAGTGCTTACGCCGCTTACGCAACCATGAGAATTTTCAGGTATTGCGCTTACGCGCTCTTTTTATAGTTCCCTTTTCTTCATAGCCCTTTCATTTCAAAAAAAAACGCTGCTCAAATGTTCCCTGTTCATATAAGTGCATCTCCTAATTAAAGGTTCCTGGCGCTGGACATAATTAAATATATGTGCAGCGCTTGGGGCTTGATTTTCAAGTTCATTCCTTTCCTACAAGACGTTCAATGATTATTGAACTTGATGAACGTTCAATCAACTGGGCTCTATGAATGATTGAATTTCTATTGTTCCATGCCATGCCTCAAAAGTTTCTGTAAAAAAAACTCCGTATGTTTAGCAATTGGATCAGTGACAAAGGACACACTCGCGCCATGCTCGCAATTTGTTCATTGGCCATTGCCAATGCGTGATGGAATTGTGTAGGGTTGGTCAGCTTGCTATCAAATAATTGCGTTTGTAAAATGTATAGACATTTTGTGTGATACTAAGGAAAATCACCAAAAACTTCCTGGAGTAGTTAAATTTCCAATTTGGTCATGGCAATCTTTAAAAAATGTTCTTTTTAAATGGTGAAGTTGTGTGAAGTTCTAAAATTTCAAAATGACTTTTGTTTGTGCAAACTGACAACAGAACCCTCTCAGATCGAAGTTGTCAACGTTGGAGGCCCAGTTTTTTGTTCGGATCCGGATCAAGAAATCCCCTCGATCTGTCGGTCTTCGGAACGATGGTCAGTGCGGTCAGATGGCGCCACAGCGAGCAAAAGGGGACCCCCCTGAGGATCGTCAAGATATCTATAAGTTTGGGTGAAAGATGGCTAGGAACTTGTCCTCCAACAAGGTGGGCCACAACTAGATATAAATCGAGTTATAGCCCCTATAAGTAGGGTTATAGCCTCAGTTAAATCATTTATAAGGCTATTTATAAGGGTTATTTCACTCCATTTATATTACTAGCACACAAATTTCCAGTCTCTGGTTTTGGATCATTCATCCAATTTAAAAGACCTTGTTGATTTTGCTTACACAACTCACCAGGACTCGCGGCCCCCATATTGCTGCGGTGTGTGTGCACCTCCTTTGCCGCCTCTTGCAATTGAATTCTGCACCCAAGCTGACATTTTTGAACACATCATCTGCAGCTTTGATACGTTCAGGGGCTTGAAATGGTGAGCAAGAGAACCTATCTTCAAGTCCTCAATAGTTTGAAAAAGATGTGGAAAAAAATCTAATTTATCACATGCAAAAGAAGAAGATGGAAAAAATATAGTCAAGTAACCAGGACTGCTAACTTCATCTAACTTCATTGAAGCAACATTCCCAGTTTTCTCTGAAACAAAGTGAGCTTGTCACGAGGCTTCCACTGCTGTTGGCTACTTTGCTCCGCTTCGTTTGGTCCCCCCAGCCGTCAACACTCATCCGGGTTTCCGTGAATCTCAGTTGGTTGTCGTATCCCCTAATGAATGCCTGTGGTTTGAAGCATCACAACTGGTTTCATTTGATTTTTTTGTCGTCAAAAACCACAGAATCACGGGAGCTGTTCCTACCTCGAACCTAGTTGTTCTTTAGTTTGGGGGTTGAACCCTCCAAAAGAAAGCCGTTTCCATTCAAAACAAGGATCAGTTGGGTTTCAGGTATACAAATCACGGGAAGCTAAGCTGTGAAAAAAAAAATCTAGCCCTTTCAGGTGTGTCACATTTGTCTACTCGGGTGCTTGCATAAATTTAAGGTAACTTTCCGAAGTCAGAGATGTCATCCCTCCTTCCATCACGAGTTGTCTCACCTCTTCTGATTAAATTTTGATTGAATTGCTTCTTTGCAGTTCTTTGCGATTCGTGGATGATCCAAAGTTCGTATGAAACAGGCAACATGTATGATCATTTACTGTCATGTATATATAACTAGAACCCAACTGTGGGTGAAATCTTCCTAAATATTTGGATCATTTGGGTTCTAGTAGAACCCAACATTTTCCGTATCAACCAATCAAAACTGTTGGGAAAACCTCCAACTTTCAAGATTCAAACCCTTCAAAAAACGATAGTTTTTTGTAAAACGAGCTGATACGAAATTCGACATCTTGACCGCGGTACTCCGATCGACATTGAAACTCCAACCGTAGCCCACGGGTCCACGGAAACGGGGGGCAAACCGTGACTACCTGGGGAGCAGCCACTGTTTTCGAGCAGTTGGAGCTTTAAGGTGGGGAAATGTTCGAGATCACACTTACCCTTCCGAAACCATAATCATGGTTCAGTAGAAAATGGGTCCCTCCAAAGTTAAAGTTTCCTTGCATTTAGTACGTAAACTCTCTCTGGTGATTCAAAATCTATTTCTTACCCAAATAGATAAAAACACCTCTTCAAATGGTTACATCTAATGCTCCACTGGTAATTTACCAATGTAATAGTATCAGTGACTTTGGGGAAAAAAAAACTCAAAACTGAGTAGGACTTTCCCCAATGGTTTTACGTACCGCGTCAGCCAGGTCAATCATAACTGGTTGGTGCTCAACCCTAACCTTGTTGCAACCCTTTTGCTCCTCATTTCATGGTCATGAAGCTCATTGGCTCAATGCGCACGGAGCCCAAATGACCTCTATTTTTGAAGCTCGGGGCCCCCCAAAACAAGGCCGAAATTCCAATCAAAACAAGGGTCAAAACAGGGTTCCAGGTAGGTTATAACCCATTGATCCTAACCATTGATCCTAACTTCCCAGAACATCCACCGGATGCCCACCTGCACCTGCTTGGCACAGCCTCACCACAAGGCTGTACCCCCAACCCTCCAAGAAACCATGTGGGAACCCACCCCCCCTTGGAGCTACCTGTAAGATCGCAACCAGAAATCCGGCAAACAAAAAACGCCGGGGTTTTTGGGCCATAAAATCTGACGTAAATAATGGGATAACCTATCAACTGGTTAGCCGGATGTCTTCCATCAACAGTATAAGCGGCACCAATAGGGTCTGAGGCTTGTGTATGTGGTGTTTTCTTAGTTGATCTGATCTCCTGTGTTGGGCGGCAACTGGACAGTGGATTCCATAGATCTTTCGAAATAGGTCCCTCCAAAAACTTGTTGGAAGCTATATTTATATAGACATATGCGTACATAAACATGTATTAAGTATACAATGTGTATGTATCTATATATACATATATCCTATGAACCAAAAAAATATGCTACTCTGCATGATATACTGATTTGTTAACACTAGATCCTTCTTCTGGCTTCTTCTCAAGCTAGATCTTCACTTACCTCGCACAAATCTATACGCAATGCGACCTTTTCAATCTGCACTTGCAAGATCTTGAAAGGGCCAGAAATTCTCACCATAAGACAACCTGCATGCTTCTTTCGGTACAAGTTCCATTGCAGTTGAAAATGTTCAGAAATATATTTGATAGACTAAATCCTTGGCGAAACCAGTTGGGATTGTCGCATTCGGGCAAAAAAATTGCCAAACAAAAACTTGTTTGGGGGAATTTTAAGTCCATCAAGAGGTAGTGTTTTCCAACTCATGACTACAATGGTTGGATTTGTTTCGTCCTAGATATCTTGAAATCTTTTCACCCACCCCAACTGAGAAAAGAGTATATAACTGTAAGTTATATCATTCCTTGAATCTCATTTAATGAGCCTAAGAAGACCTTTACAGTACTAACATGACTGGCTGGAAAATCCACCATGAATGAGTCGATGTATTTCCTAGTGATTTTTGTTTGCAAATTTTCCCGCCTGTCATTCCTTTGTGAACTTGGGGCGGTTCACCTCACTGCACTTTCCAACAACCCAACCTCCAAGTGCACTGCAGCCACATAGGCCTCTCATCCAACCCAACAAATCTCCAAGGATTCAACAAAAAAGAAACGGCCGGAGACTTTCCATTGAAAACCTGGTTGTTTAATGACGGGATCCTTGTTTCATGGTTTATGACATATGATCCCCATAGAATTCCAAGGTGTGTTGGGCCTTTCGCAAAGGTCGGGTCGCTTCGATTCTTGGAAAATTTTAGAAACCTTCCCCACACGGAAGAAAAATGACGCTGGAAAATGCTTAAAATGTTTGAAATCCATCCATCTCACCACTGAATATCTCAAATCTTTTCTTTCATGCAAAGATTGTTGTTTTCCAGGATTGGTGATGCTTGGAAGAGGATCCCGGCGTCCCAAAAAGGGATGGAAAATGTTCAAGGCAAACTCTTAGTTTTACCCAGTAGGGATCCGGTAACTTCTCCAAATCCAACAAATCCCGAATAGGGATGGTAAACTTCTGGGATGTACTTGGAGGATCATCCCAGGACTTGGATACGTGGTTAATAACCATGCTTAGTATAATTTGAGTCCCCCCAAGTAGGGTTGGTCTTGTCATAAGTGGCTTGGTTTGGCAGGGGTCATTGTATTACCAACCCAAAAAATGCACTAGTATAAGGGAAATCCCTCAAAATTACAATTACCATAGATTTGTATTGTTTGATCCCCCCAGTATGGGTAATTTAATGACCCCTGTTTAGCCCCTTAGCCAACCATGTATCCGGAGTCCCGTGGGGGTCCCTTCCCTGAGCCCATCCCCAGACTTCCCTAAGAGGCCTCGGGACTGGGCTCGGAGGCAGCCACCAAAGCACTCAGCATCTGCGGTGTTGAAGGATGACACCTCAACTCACCGGACGGGTTTCGTTTCGGAGTTGTTACTTGGTGATATAACAAAAAGAAGGCTCTCTTCTTTTATCTGTCTATGTCTAAATGTATATATATATATATATTATGTAAATAGATATAAACAAATATATATATATATATCTACATATAAATTTACATATATACGTATACATATGTATGTGTGTGCGTAAAATAAATTTCCGCTACTTGGTGGTTGAATTTCAACCGCAAAAAATTATTGGGTCAAAAATGGAGTTCATCGTCCAAAAGGTGGGGTGAAAATAAACAATGGTTGAAACCACCTACAAGGTGGGCCCCATTCACACCTAGCGGTCACTTACGCCGCGTCACGTCGTCCATGCCTAAGAAGATTTTCTCAAAGGAAGAGATGGCTGATTTTCCGAACGAATTTAGGTTAACAGATTTAACAGACATCTGAAACATCTTAACATTGTTCAAAAACTTAAAGCCATCTGAAAAGTTTGGATTTGTTTCTTGCAATTTTGCAACACCCATGTTTTTTGTGGATTTAAAAGTAAAATTGTCAAATAAGCCAAATTATTTCAAGTGGCATAGCAGCGAACTTTTCATAACTCTTCAATGGATTAGGAGTTGAAAATAGAAAAAACGGAAGGAAAATGGATTTCTTACCCCAACTAAAGCACCTGAGTCATTGCGGGAATCCGAAGACGCCCCTGTACCCTTGCAATTCGGTAGACAACACCGGAGAAGTTCAACCGCCGTCCGCCGCACCTTAAAGATTGCAGATATTCTACCCGTGGGGCTGCCTCTGCTGGCGCTTCCTCAAGGGTCTGTGTGTGTACCAGCATGGTGGTTGGAGGGTCATCCCGTTTAGTAAGCGGTTCATAACCATGTTTAGTTGTTGTCCCCCAAGTAGGGTGCTGATCTTGTTATCAATGGCGGCTTGGTTTACCCACTTAACGAACCACTTACTACATCCCCGAAAACTAACATGGATAATGGATACCCAAAATGATGGATTGGAAGAGGTGACTCCTTTGAACTACGGCCTTTTTTGTTGGGGTGTAATATGCAAACCCACCCCAAAATAGCCTGAAATAAGCTTCAGGATTCCTCCATCTTAGGTACCTGAAATTCTTGGTAAGTTTTCAGATAGATGGTGAGTTAAGTTCAGATGACGTCAGTGAAAACTGTGGATAAAGAACAAGTCCCGGATGTTTCACCTGTTTCGTTTTTTTCCTTATGGCCTTTATAGGTTTCAGGAAAAATCCTTAGACTTGTAATAGTATATATATATATATATTTATTATACACAAACAAGGTATGATTTATATATAGATATAGATATATTACATCAGGCAATTTGGGGGTGCCATCTTACCCCCATCTGATGTCACATTTAAGAAAAATCATGAGAATATCATTTGTTTGCTTCAGCCGAGTTGGGCCGGAAGATGACTTCTAGCTCCACCAAAGTTGGGTGGCGCTTGCTTCACTAAGCTATATAATTTTGAGGTGCTGTTGATGATCCGCTCTAATCCGGTTAAACCATTTGGGATGCAAGATACAGTAAGACTCTAAATAAAACAATAGTTCCCTAATTCCCCAGTATGTTTCGTAAATCATACGAGGTGGGCCCCTACCAGTTATAAATGGAGCTATAAATGGCGGTATAAATGGCTAACTGGTGTTATTTCACCTTACAACTGGTTTTTTGGACCCACCTGGAACCCCACTGAATATTTTGGGGAAATCCTCTGGCTTCCAAATCGCCCGGAATCCACAATTCCATGTACCAAAAGGTGAATTGCAAAACTTCAAAATCTTCGTCCACATTTTGGTTTATCTTCCCCAAAGGGTGTGAGAATTTTTTTCTGAAGCCATCGAAGGTTACCTCCCCGAAGTTTAACAGCATGCCCCTGAAAAATGGTGGTTGGAAGACTACTTTCCTATTGGGAAGGTATATTTTCCGGGGCGAACTGTTAAACTTCAGGTGGGTAACCACTTCAACTCATTCTGATGGGATTTTTTGTCCCGCTCCTCGCAGGTGCTTGCTTGGCGGCCCCAACGAGGCCTGGTTTGGAAAAAAAGGAGATGCTTGAAATGGGTATCCAAACACGCAGCAAATTTGTACGGTAATTTCGGGGATGCTAATATTAATGACGGTTTATAGGGATTCCCAGCCCCGTAAAACCGCAGTATTTTTTCATGATATGATGTTTGGGTAGGGTCACTGGTCTCATGCTTATTTTCTGGTAAACGCTAAGGTAGCCAGCTGCAAAAAAATAAAAATTTTGATTCAGATTCAAAAAGACTGGTTGGTGCGAACCACCCCCACCACCTCGTTGCGACCCTTTGCTTGTCAGACTTTGGCACGTGAAACTTACTGGTCGTCCAGGCTGTATAATTTGCTCTATCACCAAGCATAGCTCAGAAATTTTATGTTTGTACTGGGATGTCCATGGTACCTAGTAACTGGGTTATAACCCCTATATAAGTAGGTTATAAGTCCCTTAAGTAGGTTATAAACCAACTTACTATATAACTAGTTACTAACTTCCATGGACATCCAAGTACTTCTCATTTCAAATGTGAAGCTGTTCGTTCTTATCACCCCATAGATTGGATTTTTTGGAACTTTCCACACTAAAATTGGATGGCAGATCAACCCATGGCAGCCAAGAAAGTTCATATTTGACCCTAGTTATGGGAAGCTGGGAAGTCGAAAATCCGAGTGTGTGACAACTCAATTTCAGCTGCTAGTTTGATGCCACACTTGCTTTTTGAGAAGGTATCGAAATACCAAAAAAAATGGTTGTCCGAAAACCCAAAAAGACCTCCATATATATTCATATACATAAACTTAGATACTTAAATCACTGAAAGCCCGCAGAGTTTAAGAGAAAAAGAAGCCAAAAAACTCAAAAAATCTCCTGTCAAAAAATCCCCCAAGCACTAGCTAAAATGTGCTTACAAACCTGCAGATAGCTCCTTAGCTCCCCATTTCAATGAGGGAATTTAGATAACCCCCATCTCCAAATCGCACTCTTCCAAGCACCAACTGGGGCACCTGTATCCTTGCCATCTAAAGATACTTTGGGCTTCTTGACCTCAATCAAAACACCAAGAGGAGAAGAAGCTTCCCACCACCCCAATCATAACATAACCCAATAGTAAGGGGTTTTTATACCCAGGACCACGGATTTCCCAGTAAGGGTAAATGGAACTAAATCAACAATGCATGGCTAGTTTGGTGGTTTTTCTCGCTAACCCATTTGTCCGGAAATATGCGCAGGTCAAATTGGATCACTTTTGCAGGTAGGGTTGAAAATAAAAAATGTTTGAGTTGCCACCACCGAGATAAAATTCTGGCAGTTTATCCAAAACAAACGGCTGTGACCCTAGAAGTGATGAGACTTGGAGGAATTTCCGGTTTCAACTATTGGGAGTTTGTGTGTCCAGCAGTTAGTTTTCTGGGGTGTAAGCCATACTTATGTCGTCATTCTATTACCAACCCGAACAAAATTACCATACATGTGCTGCTTGTTTGATCCCCCAGAAATGGGGTCCCATTGAATGATCCCTATATTATAGACCAATCAAATTTTTGGGGGACCAGTTTTGGGGGATGGGAGGAATTTCTCTCTCAACTTCAGAAGAAAATAATCAATTCTGACATCAAAAAATTGCTGGCGTCTTTTCTTGGGAGGGTTTTGTCATGCTAAAAAAAAAGACCCTACGTAGGGAGGATCGCCCTCAAAACAGGGCCCCAAAACAGGGGTTTCCAGGTAATTTGCCCAGATATGTTTGCCCCCACAACCTATAGTTTTAGAGGGTTCTTTAATGGCAAAATAACCCAGGGTTTTTAGGTGGCCAAAACTTTTTTTTTCATGGTTTTTGAGGGTTCATGGCAGATATGTTTTTTTATGTGTTTATATATATATATATATATATATGGTTTCCTAAAATGGTGGTACCCAACCATGGGTTTTCCTACTAAAAATGATCATTTTGAAGTGTTTTGGAGGTATCACCATTTAAGGAAACACCCATATACTACATACCAATCTTGAAGGATGAAGCCGAGCAACGTGGGCTCTTGCTTTGGCCCTGTTTCAACAGCATCGTCCTGCCCGTTGGTTTTCAACGACGACGCAGTTTGCTAACACCCCGGGCGACTGACAAAAACCGAGGGGGAAGTCATGGAGATGTAAACTTGTTGGGAGGAGAAACATGTTTTCCTGATTAATAACCATGGTGATTGTAAGTCCCCTTTCAGGGCAACGTGGGACCCCTTCCAAATGGCCGAACTCCATGGCTTCAAAATGGGGGGTGATCTACTAACTGGGATCTAGGCAATTTATTATACATCCTTGAATCCTTAACCTGAATGTCTCGGCCATTTTGGGTAGGATTCCCTTACTGTCAGACGGGTCACGTGGGTGTCGTGCACATCAGGCGACCTAAGTGTCCTGATGACACGTGGTAGAATTCCCTTACTAAACTACCTTTTGGGGTGAGGTCGCTATAAATTGCCTCGATGTTTTCCTATCAGAAAAATGCGTGCGGAAGTATTTCGGGAATCATTTTTCTATGTTGCTCAATTAATTACCCCAAAAACAAGCCTTCATCAAAAAAAGGAGGGACCTTAAAATGCAGACCAGAACAGAATGGATTGGTCAATTATTTGTTGATTGTGATGGTTATAGTTGTTGTTAATGATTGATGGATGAGAGATTGGTGGTAATGATGAAGAAAAAAGATAAAGATACTGATAATCTACTTAGTGGATTCAAACCATCTAAAAAACACTAGTCAAATTGCACCATCCAAAGGGACCTGGACGTCCTAGCTCTACTATCAAGTGCTACGTTTGTTTTGGCCGAGCAATGATACATTAAACACCAACAAAATTAGAAACATCAACCTCAACACTACCAGCGCCAACAACGACAAAAAAAACAACGAGAACAAACATAACAACAGAGGCAACAACCAAAACATCAACCACATCGACGACGTCAATCCATAAAGGACATCAACTACATCATCACCATCACACTCACTGACTTATCCTCATCATCCTCATCACCATCAACATCATCAACATCCATCAGGTGTCAGGTAGTATTAGTAAACCACTCCCACAGATGTATAATTATACATATACATAATACGTTTTTCCATTTCAACCACCTCTTTCTTTACCCCAAAAAACCAACCAAAATAAGCACCACTGTTTCGCCCCACCCAACTCAGCTGCTTTTGTTGGCACCTGAAATCGATACTCCCCAAGGGCCTCAGGCATCCGCTCGAAAAAGTCCGGGACGTGTTCCGGACTTACCACGGCTGTTTTTTAACGGCAGTGAACAAAAAAAACGTATCATCTCCAAGCTACCTAAAGGCTTGGTACATTGTATCATTTTAGGTGTTTGGTGTTTGGTAAATCATTTTACCTCCATTTTAGGTACATCTCGATACATCTCCCAGGTACCTATGATTTTAGGTGTTTGGTAAAATTTTGGAAAAAAATTCCCAGGTACCGTGCCAGTGGAGGGTAGGTCCCAGTAAAACGTCAACTCAACGGGTTTTTGGGGGTGGAATCTCTCTCATATGTGAAGGATTCCAACCTCCATCCCTTGGAAAATTACGTGATACTGCTGTTGATGCGAAATCAGAAATCCCGCGATTTCAAACCACCTGACATGTGGTGGTTTTACTGTAAGCCTGCAAATAATATCGAGGCCTTTATCATATCCACTGGTGAGCCAGATTTCTGAACCATCAACCCTATAAGCAAATCCAGGGTGATGATAGGGAATCCGAAGGGTTTTGGGAAGGGTGACCTAATTTGTTTTCCAGAAGTTATTGGACACTCATGCATCTAAATCAATCATCCCAAATATCCAAACCACCAACCCAAACCACCAATTTACCATTAGGTGAATCAACAATGAATGATAATAACAACCTTACGTTGAAGGTTAAACCACCCTAAACACTCATCCTGAGTTGGGACTGAATGGTTGGAATTGTCTTGAACTTCTTTTGGTTCCTGGTGGATATATTTGCTATTAAACAGGCTACCCGGTAGGCAGGGTTTGAAGATCGTAGCTATCCAGCAGCAAATGTTCAGAGTATTGAGTCCCGGAGAAGCACCGTCGTTTTTGTACATCTTACTGATGTCAATAAGATTTAAAATACGTATTACATGATGTTGGCCGCTCATCAGGCTGAAATACCTCATATACATCTATATATGCACACATAAAGATAATATACTTATACATGCACATATACATTGTATGTTTTCAAAAAGCTTCCCAGTCCGGGACCATCACAAATATGAGGGAAATTGTGTCAAATGGTTTAAAATTAAAAATGTACATATATGTATTTATATATATATATACACACACACTATCCACTGCACTACATATTTCCGGAAATCGACTCTTTGAAAGAAATCCTTTGGCCGCAACTTCGGCAAACGGCCCCGAAGCCCTGCGGGCATAGTAGCTTCATGCAAAACCCACGAGAGGATGTGTTTCTCCAAAAAAAACATGTGCAAAAATGTCATCCGCAAATTTGGGGTGCAGTCATGACAATAAACATGTGTAAGTGAATATGTTAATACATATTTATGGAGATTAGAGTCTATATATTAGAGCTAGATCTAACTGATTTCTTGTTACACCCTCCGAAATTTGATATCTCGCCCCTGCACAAATGATGATTGGAAGATTACTTTGCATTTCCTCTTATTTCACGGTCCCTTCTCCAAGAGTTTTAGCTGTTAAATCCTTAGATTCCCATCGAAAAAAACAAAAAATGGCTTTTTCTAAGTCACTGATGTCCCTCAGAGGTATCATAGAAGCGCAACAAGCCTCAGGTGATGAAGGTTAGACACCTTCAGGATGTGGACATACGGACGGAGGATCATGACAGTCAGGTATAATTAATGGTGTTATAACCCCTATAAATGGCCTTGAACATAGGTTTTCCTGGTGGTTATTTCAGCCTACTTATAGGAGTTTTAGTGAATCCACTACTTATTAGGAGTGGTTAGGATCACCCCCATTTATAAACCAAAAAAATTGCCATTTGGAAGGGGTCCCACAACCCCAGGTCTTGGGGGACGGACACGATCACCATTGCTCTATTCCATCTAATCCCTCAGACTCCCACTACATATAGGTACACTGAGGATTTCAATGGGATGTCATAAACCCAAGAAACCACCATGATCCCTTAATAATCCCTTAACAAGGCCTCATTTCTTGGGGGGTGGCATTTGGGCGGGCACCCTTAAATTCCCATGATTTCTTTCAAGATTTACCATGAAGGACTCATGGAACTGAAAACAAGGAAAATTCTGGAAATGTGGCTGATGGATGCATATTGATAGGCACTGACCTGATCTTTCTGAAAGAAGATGCTGTATTCAGAAATCCGGCGTTCACCAGTTGAGGTTGCTAGTTTATCCCATTATTTACATGCTTTTGGTCATCCCAGGTGGTGCAGGAATTATTCCATCAACAGTAGTTCCTAGTATTCCTAGGATGCAATGGCGGAAAACAATGAAGATCACAATTACACCCTTGAAACTTACCACTTCCCTCCCCCAAACAAAACTTTGTTGCCACTCCCAACTTCAAAAAGAAACATCATCTTCCAATCCATCCATTTTCTTATTCGAAAATTAAAAAAAAAGTGTCAGCTCATTGAGGGTTCTCGTTACGTTAGGCGCCAGCTTGGGTGTCTCCTATCTTTTATTCACAGGTACAATCAAGGCCCCAGGGCGATTTTATCTCCTTCACCGCAGCTACTTGGATATGTCCCGTTGGACGGAAGTGATCGGATCAATGGTGATGGGATCAATGGGTTATTTCACCTACTTATACATGGGGTATTTATTGGGGTGAAATAACCCATTGATCCCATCACCATTGATCCGATCACTTCCGTCTACTTGGACATCCAAGTAGAGATCAAGCTGATGAGAGGCCACTGTAATGTCGTTGGTTCGTTGGTCGGCGGAAGAAGCAGCAGAAGCAGCAGCAGCAGCAACAACAACAACAACAAGAAAAAAAAACAATTTGATCCAAACATTCCAATCCCTCCTTCAAAAGAAACATTCCAATCCCAAAAAAAAACACCATCAACAAGAAATAGCCTGCCTTGTCCAAACAGTTTAATTTCACTGCTATCCAGCTGAACCCATGATTTCCATTGTCCAAGCCGAAAATCTTTCGTTGGTCGCGACGGTGGCCACCTTCGCGTCAGCTCATCGCGCTGTAAAGGGGGGTTGGGGATGGCCCCAGTGAAGATGTATATCAAGGTGGGCCCAAAACCGGTTATAAATAGGGTGAACTGGGACCAGCTATACGGCTACTGTAATTCTATCTTCAAATTCAACAACTAGGTGGTGGTTGGTTTACCAACCCATCTGAAAAACATTAGTCAAATTGGATCATTTCCCCAGGGATCGGGGTGAAAAAAAATGAAACCACCACCTAAGACTTAGTATATCAAGGTCCAAGCTCTTGGATAAAAAATGCCAGGCATATCTCTAAGTAGAAACGAGGCGTTTGCCATTGACCGGGCGGGGTTTTTCCTAAACCGAGCATCAAAATGCTTTAACGACTCTGACTCCGTACTTGGAGGATCGTCCCATTTAGTACACCCCCGAAATTCAAGATGGAAGCCAAAAATGAAGGTTTGGTTCAGATGTTTTTCCTTTTCACAAGGGTGATTCTCAGGTTCCAGCCATTAGTTTTCCACGGGGTAAGTCGTTAATTTGCCCATGGAAATTTCGTGTCCGTCCCCAAAACCTGGAGAGTTGTGGGATCCCTTTCCATCCGTGGCCCTTTTTTTTGGTGAATAAATGGGAGTTGGTCCTCACTACTTACCCATGACCCCTGCAGCTGCTAGCTGCAACATTCCCACACCATTCTTCTACTCTTGATAACGAGGCGTTCATCACTTGGGCACCTGAGATTCGAAGGAAAAAAAATCAAGGAAGGAATCCAAGAACGACCCCAAAAACGACCAACAAAAGCGACCCCCCCAAACAAAAAAACAACGAAAAAACAACGAAGAACCATCAGTTCCATTAGTCCTACCATAGATCAAGGCATCACTAAGAAAAATCCAACTTTACCACCGTTCACTGGTACAATTTTCCTTATACCTAAAGTAGAGGTCCCAGTACAACGTCAACTCAACGAGTTTGAGGAGAATTTTGGGGGAATCTGTCGCACAGGTGAAGATTACAACCTCCATCTTGTTTAATTACCTACAGTACTGTTGATGGTTCAGAAATCCGGCGATCACCACCTGGGATGGCTTAAAACCCTAAAAAATAATGGGTTCATCATCCTTGGTGGTGAAGGATTTTGTCCATCAACAGTATGTTTCCGTCAATTTTGACCATGTTTTTTGGGCAAAAAAAAAATCTTCCACTCGAATCGTCACTATTTTGAAAAAAAAAACATATGTGGAATACGAATGGACAATTCCATGGAAAATTGCTGTCACAGAAAAATATGTGCATATATACATGTATATCTACATGTATTTATATATTTATATGTATATACACATTAGAAAGGCGTCAAACCATCAAACATTAGAAAGGTATATACCACCCACCCACCCCCCATGCCACTCTATTCCACCCATGCCGCAGGCGCCCCCACCACGTCTCCGCCAGCGATGTACAACGAGCGTCGGTAGTTGATGCTACCTGAGCATCGGCTCAGAATCTATGATTAACGTAAAACAACACTGAGAAAAAGAGATCTCAAGTCTCAATATAAAAATATGTGTATATATACATATATATATATATTTCTAATTTGTTGATGTATTTCTATCTAAAATAGATGACTTATATATATATATATATATATAGAGTGAGAGTGCGAGAGTGGCATGTACAAAGAGAGTCGTCTTTCTCATCTCTAGACTCAAAAAGGTTGCATCCTTCTTACCTTTTTTTTTTGAAAATCTTCCATCGATCATCCGCCAAATTGTCGGGTCCAATCCAAAGTGGTGAAGAAAAGATTGAGGGAGTCATCACCCTTAGACCCAAAAGGACCTTAGACCTTGGACCCTTCAAACACACAGGCATCGGGTTTCAACACACGACTTTCAACCTGGAATCTCGGAGATTTGTATTGGAAACCATGATTTTCAGGGGCTATCTTAGTTTGAGGGAGGGCAGAACATTAAAGAAACCAATTCGTTTGGCAGATTGGCGTCGCTACAAGTCCGATGGGGAGGGTGCAGCGGAAATGATTTGACACCACCAAAGCTATAGTTTTTTCGGTGGATAATATACCTATGCTTTGGGATGCTCCCATTGCCAGGTCACTTCACGTTTCACTGGTTCACTGGTAGGTGAGAGCCTCTAAATCTATAGTGCTTCGAAAAAACAAAAAGGACAGATTTTAAAAAACCTGAAATTTGAGTTCATGAAAGTGCCTACCAATGAGATGAGTTACTCATGATAGCTACAAAAAACATAGATGTACAATAATGACATGGCCAAAAAAACTGAGAAAACAAGGACTCTAACCTCTACTTGGTAGTTACTAGATGACTTGTGGGATTGCTGAAGTTGGCAAAACTGAAGCTGCCAAAAATTGCACACACCGCCGCAAAAAAAAAACATGGAGCCAGCAGATGTCTCATTGTAAAAGGGTCAGCCGGTAAGGCCTTTTGAAAACATCAAATTTATGGAACAAAAACCACTAAACGCAAAGCGCTGAATTGGTGTACTTCATAGGGGGCCCCGTTGCTTTTTTGTCCGGAATCGAATCTGTTCGGATTGGGTGACGACTCAGCCTTACGCTAACATGGACTTTGTTCATTGAAGCAGCAGTTTGTTGCTGGGTTGCTGTTGCTACTTCGTAATAGCTTGATCGACCAGACTGAGATATGGTGCGAAAGAACGGTCTACAGAGTTTCGTAGTTCCTTTCGTTTTATCCCTGAAATTTGAGGGGTATAAACACCAACGCCTGGAACCAACTGGACCCTGCAAAAAAAAAACACCAACAGAAACTAGCGTTTCAACGATGAGAAATATGAGAGAAAAATGTTAACATCTAGTGACGGGCTCTTTTAAAGCACCAAACAATACAGCCACAAACATCGGTTTCCTGATCATACTATGCCAGAGTTACTATTGGAAATCCATCTGAGTTAATATCCAAACTATAGCTGAACCTTTCCAAGAAGTTACACTCGATTCTGCAAAAAAAACAGTAGAAGCTAAACGTATGTATAAATATAGATATATGATATACTGTATATATAGTTCCTACATCTGCACGACAACAATCATATTCTCCAAAGCTATCCGCCGGAAATCTAACGAATTGATACCCAAAATAGTGATAATTGAAACAAGATACATTTTGGAAAAAAACATCATTTTTGGTATCTACTTGAAATTTCGAGGATGCAACCAACCAGGTGCTCTAGCTAATTCCTTCCCACTTGACGCAGCTCCAATAAAAAGGAAAAATGTGACCTTCTCTCTGTCAGCCACAACAGGTCAATCCATTCCAGACTGCAACTTCCTTGAGGGATCTTTTCACCACGACTTCCAAACTTACCTCATTCCACCCTGTGATTTTGAAGAGTTTGGGATTCTTTTAGCTCCCCATGTAGTAGGAAAGTACATCATCCCTGAATCCAAATCGCTCCCCCAATATGGCCGACAGGTCACTTCCGAGTGATGGAACCGGAAACTGTGAACCTCAGGTTCAAGCGATTCTTTATCCCATGGATTCCGAACGAATTTCATCCGGAAACTGGATGATGAATTAATTAGTTGCAAAGGGACAAAAAGGGAAAAAGTCATGAAACTTAAAAAAACTGCTTGGTGGTTTTTCAACCAACCCCTTTGAAAAATATGTTGGTCAAAATGGGTTCATCTTCCCCAATGTTTCGGTGGTGAAAATTCCAAAATATGTGAGTTTTGCACCACCCAGAAAAACATGAAACACCCCCAAAAAATCAACATGTTTGAACCCCAAAGAGTCGATGATTTAATTCCAAAAACACACCACAACCCGGGCGCTGTGCAAAGGAAGTTGCCGAATTTCATATAAAGGATTGAAAAAATGACATGCCTGAAAACAAGCTGGAACAATGTCTCTTTTTCAACCCGATGGGATTGATGTTGCAGTTGCTGTACTCAGTGAAAAAGAACGTTACTGTGCTGGGTCCTTGCCATATATTGGTATCATTAGCGAAAGGTGTAGTACGGGTTTACACTCAACAAACAAACACGGGCCTTCCGGCCAAAAAAAATGAGAATCTTCGATTCAAGTTCACGAATCCTTGTTTTGGGTTTGTCCTTTCATAAGCTTTCAGATTCTCGGCCTTCATTGTTGATCATCAGCATATCCCACCTAAAACCAGCTTCAAAAGGAATCTGTTTCTTCATCTTCAACAAAAAGGTGTCCAAAAAGCCTGGGCTTTTCTAGGTTTCAAGATATGGGTGTTTCCAAAAATAGGGGTAAAACCCCCAAAATGGATGGTTTATAATGGAAAACCCTATTAAAATGGATGATTTTTTGTATACCATTATTTTTGGAAACACCCATATGCCTTTAACAAACAAAAACGTCCCATCTTCCAAGTTCGATGGAAAAAAACCCTTGGTTCGGAAGGGGAGTTGGAGGTGACCCCCAGTGGGACTCCGGGAGATGTCGCAGGGCGGGGGGAAAACCCGACTCACCACCGTTGAAGGATGTCCCCCCCGCGGACTATGAATCAGCTGATTGAAATCTGGGGGGCAAAATGGAAACCCCTGGAAGTCAACCACCATTTTTTGAAAATGGTGGTTCCTTTTGGACGATGATAAACCCCTACTAAAATAATGGTGGTTCGGAAACCACCCTATAAAAAATGGTGGTTGGACTTCCAGGGAACAGATAAAAACAACTTCACCTGTTTAGTCCCCCCAAAAAAAAATCTGAAAAATCTAATTGCCGCTTTGGGCGGAAGATTCGAAAAGAGGGTGGACCCATGGAACTGATTAACATGGGTTTGTAAACTGGTCGAAATTTCACCTATTTACGTGACGTATCCAACCTACTTAAGGGGGCAATAATCCATGTACTAAGTACCATGAACATTCCCGTACCCTATACCAAAAATCTTGAAGAAGATCGCCCGTTTTTTTCAGTTGATGGAACAAACAAAACGAAAAAAATGATGGTGATGTGAGGTGGTCCAACTGACTCCACTGAGCTTCCCGGACTCGATCCGGTGCGCAAATCGAATTGCCGCAACTCCTCGGGGAATCTAAGGGGCCACCCACCCAATGCCCCCCCTCCTCTTCCGGAATTGAAATAGCCGGCCTTATTAACCACCATCATCCCTCAACAATCCCGAGGTTCATAAGGCCTTATTTCTTGGAGAGGTGGTATTGGGTGGGGCCCAGGCCCCCTTAGATTTACATGATTTCTTCAACTTTTACCATGAAGGATTCATGGAAATGGATCATGGAAAATTCTGCAGAAAAATGTGGCGGATGGATACATATTGATAGAAATTGACCTGATTTTGGTGGGGAAGAAGAAGTATGTCGTAGTCCACATCCTAAATTCATCGTTTGGTAGTTTGGTACTAAGCATCGCGACGCGTGTTTCAATGGTTGGATATGATCTATGCATAACCATGTCCCCTGAGAGTGGCTCCTTTAAAAAAAAACAAATTCGTGGCAATACCCTCTGGTAGACTAACATGGCAGGCTGGAATATCCCCATGTTTAATAGGAAATACATCTTCAAAAGGTTCATTTTGAATTGCTATGTTCTTTTTATCGGAGTGCATCATGGTTTATTTTGAAATACTCCCACTTTGCAGGAATCGTGCAAACCATTTTGCGGGGGGGAACACTTCAGGTCAACACACATATCGTGTTTCATGGCTTGTGTCAAACTTTCCCCTTAGGAGGAAAAATGGTCCCACTGATGCGCCTGTGAGACGCTGAGATTCCCAGGCAACAGGTGTGTCCCGAGGAACTCAACACGAGTTGAAATTCAAATAAACAACAAATTGGCTGTACAGCCATGCCAAGTGTTGGCACCATCACTTAAATTGAAAGGGGATAACAATTTCACCAACCTGGATTTTCATGAAGGGGATTTCCCTTCCAAACAGCTATCTTTTGAGGTGACAAAACATTCCTTCCAAAACCCGGGAAGCTAAGAGAGAAAAAAAAAATCCTAATTATACTGGTAGGAAAAAAATAGGGATCCTTACAATGGTTATCTATTATAATCCCTATATAACTATATATAGGTAGTTGTTCATCCCCTATATACCCTAAACAACCAGGTGGTTTTTGTCATTGCTCAAGAAAGGTAAGAAAGTGAATCATCCGAAACCTCCCTGAAATGCCTCATCAACGCCAGATATTAGGAGTCGTGAGTCGTCCGGAGCAAAACTACACCTAGGCCGGGCGCTTTTTTGAGCTTCCATAAAAATACTATGGTCATCAACCCAATAGTAGGATTTTTTTTATACCCAGGACCAAGGATTTCCTATTAAGGATAAATGGAACTAAATCAACAATGAATGGTTGGTTGGTGGTTGAACCAACCCGTTTGAAAAATGTTGGTCAAATTGGATCATTTCCTCAGGGATTGGGGTGAAAATAGAAAATGTTTGAAACCACCACCTAGTACTGTTCATGGAAGAAATCCGGCGTTCACCAGTTAAGGTTGGTAGTTGAAATCCCGTTATTTACATCGGGTTTTATGACCATCCCAGGTGGTTTTCTAGCCGGATTTCTGAACCATCAACAGTATGTCCCGGGAATCAGGGGAAGGTTATTTCCTGCTAGGCAAATGGAACTATCATTCCTAAACCTGAATTCTTCGCAGATTTTTTTGGTGAGATTTCCTCATCCGATCAAACCACCATGCAAGGCTGTAAGGGGTGACCAACCGGTGGTGGGAAGCCCACAGTGTATAGGGGGATATGTAATACAGTAATACGTATTACAATTCCCTAGTCTTCCAAAATCCTCCAAATAGCTTCTCAGGAGGTGTGAAAGGACCCTTTGAAGGCCTTCTCACGAGGTGTTTGGGGGTCCAAATACCGATCCTCACAAGGTATTTGGAAGACTAGGGATTGTTACATCATACTACCAAGTACTTCGATTTTTGAATAAGCAGCAACAACACTTGACTTCTTCAAAAAATGTGACTCAGCAAGCGATTCACAAATCGGCACCACCACCAGCATCATTCAAACATTCAGTGGAAGCACAACTCAACCACACAGAGATATGACTCAAAACTCTGAGAAAAAATGGTACACCATGGTCAAAGTACATGGCACAGTCCCCCAAAGGTAGGTTAATACAGGGCTTATATAAACCAATACATGGTAATTAACTGTGCCATCTACTTTTACCCTGGTGTAAATAGAACATCCTTCCACAACTTGAAAGTCATGTTTTGCATGTTCCCAAAATCCTCCCAACATCCAAGCGCTCTGAGCTGAGATCCCCACATCACCTTGGGGGCGAAAGGGATAAGGTGCAAAGTCACCCAGTGATAAGTAGGGGTTTTTCACCCTCTTGAACAGGCATTTGTCCAATCAAATCAATGGAAATCAATGAAATCATTGAAGAGACCATTTGGGGTATGGAGAATACAAGGTGGGCCCCTAGTTATAACTCCACTTGTAGGGGTGAAAAAAACAGATACCCAAAGGGCCATTTATCGGGGCCCCATAACTCCATTCATAACTGGTTGTTGGGCCCAAATAACTGGTGTAATTACAGCGGGTTATTAAGGGGCCCCGAGCATTTTCGAGGTGAAATTGCACCACTGTGAAACACAATCTATTTTCGGCCATTTATAGGGGTTATAGATAACTCCATTTATAACGATTGGTTCGGGGCCAATCCAACGAATTGAGATACACCATGATACCTTGGATCAAATCGTCTCGTCACCACCATGAAATGACATTTCTAGACTTGGGGAATGCCCGGTTCCAAAACACCTTCAGCCTTTGCATCCTGGGTGGGTGTAGCTGATACAGGGGGCAGTTTCACTAGAGTATTTTAATGATCTCATCATTTGCAGCTCTTGCCTTTGCTCAAAAAAAGTGGAGGTTCAGTCTTTTCAAATGAGTCTTAGATCTGCAAATAAGCTAAGCCACGCTGGCTTGAAAAACATGATGTCCACGTTGTCTTACAGGTAGACAAATAGAAATCATGGAAACTGTGCGCCATCTCTTTAGATGGCATTAAAAATCAACATGGCAGGGTGGGAAACGGGGAAGGGTGGAAGAGGAGAAACTGATGCACATTGATCATGAAACTTCACCAGGGATTAGCACCCAAAGCGCAAACCTTTCCACGAATTCCAGCACAGTATTCTTCAAACAAACATGGGTATTCTCTAAAACTACCATCACCTGCAACAAAAAAACACCGTTGCAAGAAAATTCAATTTAATTACTGCTCCACCTGAGTGGTATTTGAGTAACTGGCATATGTTCAACAGCTTGAAGATATAAACAACCCCATGAATTTTGGAAATGCCCCCAACCTGAAAAGAATGTTGGGGGTCCTACCACAAACCCGAGTCCAACCACATCCGGCCGTCCAAAATCTGGGCACTCCCTGACGTTGAGCGTGCTGCCCGGACAGTTCAGGATGGGCTTATCCGCACAAAGACCCGGATCGCGTAGGTCCCAAACCTGCGGAGAAAAAAACGAATGGAACTTTCTTCAGTGAAGAAATTGGTTTCTGGTCAACGCGGGGCGTTCACAAGCAACGCCAGCGAGAGCAGGTTGGGTTCCCTTAGAAGACAACAGGGGTTGCATATTTGCACCTATGCTAAAGGCCTGAAGCCTTTGACCTCGCAACCTTGAGCCCAGAAAATGGGATGAGCAGGTGGGCTTCGAAAAATCAGGCAGGGAAACCTGGCATTGAGGGGGTAGGATGGTTTATAAATGGGGTGATTCCTGCAAACCCTATACATGGCCTGATTCAAATAAATGGAAAAGTGACTGGGGTTATAACTTGTAACCCCTAAAAAGTGGAGATATGGTCCCCTGCTTACAACTAGTTTTTGGGGCCTACTTTGTCTGAAGAGATGAGTCCGGATGCCATAATACCAAGTCCTAAGTCAGCAACAAAAAATTATAATCCATTCAGTGACTTGAACCATTGAAGTCCTGATTGGTTCAGCGCTTCCGGCATCATGCTATCAATTGAAGCCAATACGTTTGAGGGGGTATGTTTGAGGGGGGGTTGGTTGATTAGCCACAACAATTAACCTTTATCCCTCCCCCCAAAAAAAAGGGGTCGTTCCTGAGAGATGAAGTCCCTCTTTTAAAGGGTGTCCTGCTGGTACCGGTGTAACGATCGGTAATAGTCAAATGATTATAATCCCTCCAAGGTGGAACCCTACCAGTAATAAATGGTATAACCCCAGAACCCCTATAAGTGAAGTTATAAATGAACTTATCACTGGTAGGGGCCTCGTCCAAGTAAGTTGTAAGTCCCATAAATAGTTCATAAAACAACTTACTAAAGAGTTAGTTATATACTAACTTCCATACACACACACACACACACACACACACACACACACACACCAGTTGCAGTTCGAGGTGTGTTAAGAATGCAGAATTTCCAGATCAAACCAACCAACGATACCAACCAACCCATCCAACGGCCCCGCAAGCCCCCCGTGCACCTTGCAGGTGTGGTCAAAAGAAGCCGTGGCAAAAAGTTGCGGCCTGAGATTTGGGTTTTTTTAAGCAGGCTGTTGGGAAGGTAACTTAACTTCCCCACCTCCGCATCAAAAAAAACACGAGTGTGTGAACCGTTTTTGGGGTCCGGGGTCCAGAAAAGAAAAAAAACAAACGTCATCAAATTTCAAGTATCTAGAATAGGTTGGTAGTTAATTGGTTCTTCCTTTTTTGCATGATGCAAGGACCTTGCAGTTGTAGGAAATAAAGAGGTGAAAATACCTCGGTTTAACGCAATGGTGAACTGTTCCAAAAACTGCTTAAAGGGATTCCGAAAGTCAGCAAAGAATTCGTTGAAATTGCCCAGATTGGCATCCGGGATATTCAAAATCGATGTAACGTATTGAAGGATGTTAAATTCGGAACCAACAACTCTAACCAACAGCAAAAGATTGACCATACTGTTGATGGACAAAATCTTGCTCCACCACCTGGATAGCTCCATCCATTAACAGTCTGTTGAGATACTTTCGCGGGGTTAGTGGAAACTTGCGTTGAGCACTGATCGGAAAATGTTGTGATTATGATTCTGAGGAAGGGTGTGATTCAAGGCTCCCTTTCCACTGAAGAAAACACGTCGCAGCAACCAGAAAAAAAGAAAACAAATTTGTCATCCAATGAACACATCTTACTTGAAATTCAGACACTAAGACAGTAAGCCTTTGGTTTCATCCAACAATTTGTGGGATGCAAATCTTTCAAAATCAGCAAATCTTTCCAAAATCATGGCTCTCCGGCTCTCCCCCAATTGCTTGCCATGGAAAAATTCTCCCTCCCCTTTTTGTTTCAGCAAATCCAAGGTTTTTTCTTTTTCTTAAAAAAAAATCAGCCGGAAGATGTGGCTTTTTATTCATTGGGGGGAAGGCAGCCCAACCCCCTTCTTCAGTGGCAGCCATGAAGGTTCGGTGTTGGATCTCCTAACATCTTCCAAGGGCGTCCTCCAAATTTCCCGGAAAAAATCATGGGATCTTAGGACGTTTTTCTGAATGATACCTGTTGATGGTTCAGAAATCCGGTAAACTCACCAGTTGAGGTTGGTAGTTGAAATCCCATTATTTACACGGTTTTATACATCCTAGGTGGTTGTTTCGGATTTCTTCCATCAACAGTATCACATCATACATCATACATCATTACCACATCCATTGAATCCATCTCACCCCACCCCCCCCTCGCCGCCGGTTCACGGAAGCTTAGCACCCACACGTTCTATGTGAAAAGCCTCAGAGTCTTTGGGCCAAGGTTCTCCCTCAAACGTTTCATGGGTGAAAATCGTTGACTCTCATGGGCCATGGGCCATATCTCCCTGCTGAAGTGAAAGTCCCCAATAAACACACAGATATACCAACCCCCCAAACAAAAAAAAACGCAAAAAGCACCTGAAAAAAACATGTCAACTTTCAAAAAGTAGTCTTTTCGAAGTATTTGTTTTGTCAGCTTGTAGTGAATTTGGGAGGGATACCAGGATCGCAAGAGTCGGAAAAAAAACGGCTGATTTTTCCAAACCCAAGGCATTGGGGGATCCATGTTTGTGTATTTTGGTTCATTGTTGCTCCTCAGAGACACCCCAAAGTGGTGAAATGTTCCAACGCAAGACTCTTTCCAGATATCACAGGAATCCATTTTGTTGTTGGACAAGCATTGAAAATAAAATCCTCTTCTCAGTCTCCAAATCAATTCCAAATCATACAGGAAACACAAATCTGCCGAAGCTTATACTGCTTGGAAATTGAAATACCCCTCACCCAGAAAAAAGTCGCCACAAGGATGACATCACATGTTTACTATAGAGAGTCTAGAGAATCCTTTTTTAAACCTTCATTGAAACAAAAAACTGAGCGGGATGGTTTTTTCCTCGACCCCTTCAATCAATTGCTGGCAGGGCACGAAGGATATTGATAAAATTCTGATGGAGATTCCGAAATGTCTTGATACGGCGTCCTGACAACACATGTTCGAGAATTTTCGTCAGGTCGACTAGCTCAGAAAGTGGACCCCTAGGAACTATAACTGGAGTTGTAAGCGCTAAATGGCCTTATACATGGGTAACTGGGGTTATTTCACCCCTATAAGTGGAGATTTGTTCACCCTGCTTACAACTGGTTTTTGGGCCCACTTTGCAGTTGATCATGATTTTCGGCTCCACTATACTAATTGTCATTGTTTGAAGACATTCCAACTGCTCAAAATAAAAACTCAGCAATCATCAGGGAGATTCTACAAACCACTTATCCCCCTGAAGTTTAACATAGCCCATGAAAAATGATGGTTGGAAGACTACTTTGTTATTGGGAAGGTAACTTTTCAGAGGCGAGCTGTTGAACTTCGGGAAGGTATCCTCAGGGATCAACAAAAGATTCGTGTGATGCTTCTATCACCTTTCAGATAAGTCTGTTTGACGAGGGTTCGTCATAGCTTTCGTAAGAAGTCGTTCTGAGTCACTACAGTCGTGTTTTTTTCGTTGGAGTCCATGAGTTCATAAGTTGAATGTATCTCTACTATTCATAAGTACATAAGCGGATGACTTGATTCATCTTGTGATTTTCTGCTGATTTTTTGCTGAACTTAAATTGCCCTTTTGATCATTTGGATTGGGTGTTTAAGTCTACATGTCTATCTTCTATGATATGGTATGCTGCATTGACTGCCCCACCTGCAAAAAATAGAATCACAGCGTACAACCATACCCTTTGAACCATGGATGTCTCCAATTCTAGTGGGACAAACTAGTGTCAGCCCTTACCTGTTTTTTTCAGTACATCCTCGAAGACAATCAACATCCAAACACTACCTCCCTAGTGTATATATATATATATTGCTTTTCTTCCTCATGCCATTCACAAAATTTCACTCCCCTCAAAGGATTCTATCCCGAAACCATCATCTTCTCAAACTTACAAGCACCACCACGCCTACTTTTTGCCGCCGTGTTTTTCCGATTCTTCCTTTGGGTTCTTTTTGTTGGGTGTCGAAATTCGTGAAAATCAACCCGACACCCATTTTTTGGTGGTCGAAATTTCGCTACCAAGACAGCAAACACCAACGCAAGCTTCAAGGGCAAATCCTTGAAAAACACCCTACATCAAGTTTGATACCCCCCTTATAAATGGCTCCGCAGGGTTTGCCATAATCACCTGAAAAATTTCCCTAAAAAATAGGGTTGAAACCCGGGACATCACAAAGGGACAATACCCTACCTGTCAATCTTTAGGGGCCCGATTTTTCCAATGTACAGTAACTCTTGGTGCTTGTGGCCCATGCCATCCATGGGATTGCTACATTTACCTACCAATTGGCCATTGAAATCCGCTATTCATGTAGGTAAATATACTATTTTCATCCATTTTCCATGGATGGTATGGGTGGTGGACCCCATACCCATTTCATGACTCCGGGTACCCTTCAACCCATCCCAAGAAATCCCAATGGTGCCGGTGAAAAAAAATCGATCCCCGCTCCGGTGATGACATCATAGAGGCCGACATCGATGCAAAAACCACTGGTCATGAAGAAGTCATCTGTACCTTTTTGAAACTACTGGGATGTCCATGGTACCTAGTAACTGGGTTATAACCCCTATATAAGTAGGTTATAAGTCCCTTAAGTAGGTTGGTATACCAACTTACTAACTAGTTGCTAACTTCCATGGACATCCAAGTACCCTCGGGTAAACTAACATAGCTGGCTGGAAAATCACCATTTTTCAATAGGAAATACATCGACTCAATCCAGGTCCATTTTGTTACATTTGTTGGTTTTGTTATCCCATACAATCCATGTGTGGTTTATCTATCTACATTTGATTACATGAATGGTTGCTTTTTTATGGTAAATTAGTAGGTACATATAAAATACATGGGATGCTGTACCTTTTTGAAACTAATGGTTTGTCATTGGTGGTTTGGCAATGCGAAATCGCTGTTTAAAAAAAGAGGAACCTTTATCAAGTAATGATCAACTAGTGGTTAATTGATGTTAATTGGTGGTTTGGCTTGGTCATCCCAGATTTGGATTTGCTTAATCAGCTAACGGTTTTGCTTGGTGGTTTGGGGCCCGGTGCTTTGGATTCCGTAGGGATCCCCTTTGAAAGGGATTGTTACTTGGGGTTTTCTTGAAAAAATGACCCTGAAAAATAACGGCTGGAACACAATACTGAAGGTTTGGTTCAGATGATTTTCCTTTGCAAATGGGTGATGTTCAGGTTCCATGTTGATTTTCGGGGGTGCACGATACCAATAACAAAATCCCCGTAGGGATCCCGTTAAATAAAAAGGTCTTGAAACTTGAAACTGAAAAAAGAAACTTCTGAAAAATGCGGAAAAAAAACAAGGGGACTATGCTATAAATTTGTTTTTCAACTCAACCCTTGGGCAATGATGGGTCAAAATGATAAGCTTCACCCAAACCCTATCCAATCTTTCAGATGGATGTCAGGGTGGCAAAATGTGTCTTTTCTTCATCTAAGTCAGACTCCAAGTCCTCAATAAACACAGCGGGGTATTTTTCTTGTAAAAATCCTAATGTTGGGCAAATAGACTATATCAAATCCAAGTACTGGAGATATTGATATCAATGCAATCAGATATGTATGGATTTGTTTGACCTTTGGGGGATATCTGCACAGCGAAACCAAACCATTGGTGACGTATGTTTCCTGCTTCAAGCAACAATTTCATCCTTCGTTGTTCCCTCCAAATGTTTATCCCTTTTTTTTTGTGTGTGTGTGTGTTTCATCGGGTCACAATGGTTGACCTTATATGTCGGTATCAGTGCAATCATGGTTCATTGGAAAATTGCTTTAATGAAAGGTAACGATTCTATGGGAGAGGTTGAAACCATTTTTCACTGAAGCATGATTTTTGGAGGGAGGGTATTTCTGGAGATCCTATAAATACCAACGTCATTGATTACTTCAACGAAGTTTCCTTTCCCACCTTTTTTTGGACTTCAACTAGAAGCTCTGAGGCCCGTTAAGAACTTAGAAGCAAACATCAAATGATACACAAAATATCTGGCAAACCCATGGTGAGAGGAGGTAAAAATCTCCGTGCCTTAACAACCATTGGACCGTCCGAAAAAGAGGGGGTGACTCTGTTTTTGGTAGGGTTCTGGGATCTCCAAACCCACAGTTTTTCGATCCCAAGATTGTTAGGGTGAGTTGATTTTAGAAAAAACATTCCGAGATGTTACATATATCGTTTCTTGCCTCAACTGTTTTTGTTTCTGTATCGCCGGATGAATGGTCCATCAAGAGGAATCTTAGACCATTTGTGTTGTGCATTGCTTTTCTATGTCATTTATATATACCCTCCTTGAGACTAACAGCTCGCACCTGAAAATGGATGGTTGGAATACTTTCTCGTTTCCTTTTCGGAAGGTAACTTTTCAGGGGCTAAATGTTAGTTTTAGGGAGGGTATATATGTATATATATATATATTATACCTATACATTCAGTCCCGCCTAAACACTGCTTTACAGTGGACGTTGCGAGGTGGATAAAGGTCACGAATAGCTTATGGCGACCCACTTAGGTCCCAGGGTTTAGGCATGCCGCAACCTACACATTTCTTTCGCATCGATCAAAAACAAAACCTCCAGCACCATTGGTGCCATTGGGCCGTTGAATGAAATCTGGGGCAAATTTTTATGATAGAAATCTGGGCCAAAGGTCAAGCCGGATTGATAAACTACCATTTCTCAATAGACCCAAAAACTTCCCTAAGAGAAGGCTTTCAAGACTGCTTCCATGGAGAATTGAAGAAATCAAAATGACTTGTTCGAACTGCTGTCAAACAATTTTGATGTTCTATGCCTCATGTGTTTTTTCCTCAACACTCTTTCTAATGCTTGTATGATAAAGTGTACTTTTTTAATGGAAAGCAAGGCATGGGAAGTTTCCTCCCACCAACCAACCAAAAACAACACAGCAACACCCCCGGGGCTGTTGGGCACAATTCATCGACAATGAAGACAAATGCTGGAAGGGTTCCAACTCAAGACCTGTAGCCAATGGGAATTAAAAAGGCCCACCCTGGGCCCCTATGCCACATGGGAAACCCCCTAGAAATAGCCGGCCTTGTTTGGGGGGGGCTTATGAAGGGACAATGATGATTATATAATATAACATAATAAGACCCTTTTTGAAAACTGTTGGTGTTTTTTGTTGCAGACGTTTTTGTTGAGGTGCTGTGAGTGTCACCAGGGAAGATATATAGGTTTTTTTTGAAAAAAGGCACGCAAATAAATGGGGAGATGTTTTTCTTCAGATCAAGTGCATAATTCCCCGGATATTCTTGCATCAAAAGTATCAAGTAAGTGAATAAGAAAGGTTCTCATTGGGCATTTCCAAAAAGGAACACCACCTGCAAGTAATGTAGTCACGTAGTGAACCTCCATTGGGGAGGCACTCAAGTGTTGCACCCTCATTAAAAACCAACAAATTCTTGGAGGCCTCCAAAAATTCATACTGGAAGTATAATCGATCGGGATGCAAATGATCATCTGCCATCCCCTATCTGGCTTTTATCACTCGGCATGAATTCAAAACATGATCAAATTATACTCCCTGCAACTAACGGTTCGCATTTGCAGATAGGCCTTTGGCTTGTCTTCCAACCATCCATTTTCAGGTGTAAACTCGCTGTTAGTTTCAGGGAGGGCAGAACACACAGTGGATTCTTTCCTATCTCAACTGGTTGTACCTTTTTGATGGTTCAGAAATCCGGCTAACCAGTTGAGGTTGGTAGTTTATCCCATTATCTACAAGGTTTTTTTCATCCCAGTTGGTGCAGGATTTCTTCCATCAACAGTATCTCAACTGGTTGTATCATTGGGATGAATCGTATCCAGTCTCAATAAGCTCACCATTTGTCATTCCATCTGGGCTCCCCTGGCTGTGCATTGAACCAGTCTCACCCTCATCATAACGGAGGAAGCGAATAACACCAGACTGGGAGCCTGGAAAAAAGAAGTGGATGGCTTTGTTTTGTAACCTGGTTGTTTAGGTATATGGGTGTTTCCTAAAATAGTGGTACCCCAAAATGGATGGTTTATAATAGAAAACCCTATTAAAAGGGATGATTTGGGGGTACCACTATTTTTGGAAATATCCATATAGGGGATCATACTACCCAGTTATATTGGGATTAATACACCATTAGAAGAATCTCTATATTAACCAACCAGTATAACGGAAAGCAAAATTGTGTGTTTTTTTTCGCGGCTCATGTGGATGCTAACTGGGTCTTGGTCAGAATTAGCCAAGTGGATTTTTGTATATGTTTGTCCCAAAATCTGAAGTTCTAAGTGATTAGCTTACCTCAATTATTTCCGGAATATTCCTTACTGATAACATATCGATGAGACCAAATCAACCCCAAAGACAAAAATCACAACAAACGACCCTGAAGCAGGCGAGGCCAATTTGGTAGAAACCGAGATTTCTGTAATTTACAAATATCTAACATTTTTTATGAACTACGTGGGGTACGTCTCAGAATGGAGAAGTTTCCCCCTGAAAAAAACCCTCAAAAACATGTTTGGGCCTAATTTTTAGTAGGAAACCAATGGGGTTTTCAGGGCCGAAATTCCAGAACTTCATTCAAATCCAAACCAGCTTTCTGTGGGGGGTCCACACGTCAATCACCCGGGGAGATGTTCGGAAACACACACCCAAGAAACCAGGGAAGGCCAAAAATGAAGATGTTTTTTCCAAGGTGGATTTTTTGCTGCTAAAATTGCTGCTAAAATATACTGGGGTCGTTGACACCCTACAAATTAACCATTGATTTTTGGGATCATGGATATTGCAAGTGTGGATGAAGAGGACTGAAAAAAAATTACAACCAGCATCATCCTTCACTCTATGTATATGTATATATACAAATATAGATATGCAAAGAAGTGGGACTTGGTTCAAAAAAAACAATGTGCAAGAAAGATCACAAGAGATTCCAAACAAATTACAGTACATCCAACTTCAAAATCCGGAAACAAGGAAAAAAATAAAACATGCTCGTATGAAACGTCCTTTTCGGGGAACTCCATCATCTGGGTTTTTTGTTGTTCCACCTTGAGTTGGCCTTTTTGCTTTGAAATTTCTTCCAAAAACCATGAAAAGTTGACCAATCTTTAGTTAATACTTCTTTCCTTAAAAAGTTCTTTAAAACCCAATCTCCATGAAACCAACACCTGGGTCCCCCTCTCATCATGTGAATTTCCATCCCCAACCTTCCCCCAGCACTCCGTGATAACAGTGCCCCATCCTCCAACCACCGCCCAATTTGGCAGTGTATGAAACCACGAAAGACCAAGAATAGGGAATTGGTCAACAGCCTTGGTAACAAGATGAGCAAACCAGCTATAAATGGGGTCATATATAACCGCGAGTGAAACCCTATAATTAAGGCCATGTACAGAGCGCTTATAAATAAAGGCCATTTATATGGACCCCATAAATCTATATATAAATCTATGTATAACTAGTTTTTGGGCCCTATCTTGAAGAAATGGAAGGAAAAACTCTCGAAAGTTTGTTGCTGAAGAGCCATCATCGAAGGGGACCCCCAAAAAGGCGTCACCCCACCGTTGATTCTTGTTGAGGAAAACCACATCTAGGTGCTGCTTGAACCAACATGCTCGTTGAAACATATGCTCGTCAAATTTTACATGATTTCCTCAAGGAAAAAGGTAAAAAAAAAATATGTTTAAAAGATTGGAAACTACGAGTACCACCTCGAAATCATCGGCGACAAACCTTGCCGCTTGGCAAGCGAATCTGTGACATTTCATGAACCTCTTTTGTTTTTTTTGAGCATTCATCAATAGCAAGGCGTCCATTAGTGGCATAGGTTCAATTCAAATGAAACCATTCAAATGAAAAACATAGGAAAAAACAACTTCATGTGAAAACATATCTGAAAAAATCTGAGCACAGGCCCGGAAGTGTTCTAACAGTTCTTCTAAACAATCTGGCAATTTCCTCGGTTTGATGATTCAAGTGGATTGGAAAAACTTGGACAGCAAGACTCCGAAAAAGCCTCAAACCTATGGCCGATGAGTCTGCTTCGATGCAATTCTTCGATGCAATTTCTTTGTTCAACGTCATTGTGCAACTGTTCCAAAGATCTGCCAGAAAAGTCTCCAGATCTGTACATACAATGTGTGAACAATATACATTAGATTCCAGTCACCACCAGGATGACATTACATTTTCAGGTTGGGGAATCCGAACCTAAACCTTTTATTTGCCACTGGCATGCCTGGTGTGGGGGGGTGTTAGATCCAAAATATACACCATCAACATTTCCACCGTACCTACCTACCTACAATATAATGTTATATCTACACCCCTGAAAATAAACATGGAACCTCATAATCACGCAATAGAATAGGAAAATCATATTCCATCCACCTCCATTTTTGAGTTCCATGTTAATTTTCAGGGGTGTAAACAAACTATCCTTTCAAAAGACACCCCCAGCTCCTCACTCCACCCTTCAAACAAACCCATCTTCAATTCAAGGTCCAGGAAACACAGCTGTGTGTCATCACATCTTTGTCGTAGTCGATGATGCCCGCAGTACCTGTTTTCCAAGGTTACATTCACGTGGACATGAATCAAGGAGCCAACGCTACAATGCTCAGACTACTGTTGATGCTGAAGAGTCAGCGTCGATGTATTTGGTTGCTTGCATTTGACTTTTCAAACTAGTACCCTATGGTAAACTAACATAGCAATGGGAAATGCACCATTTGAAGATGTATCTCCTACTAAAAATGGTGGATTTCCATTGCTATGTTAGTTTACTAGAAGGTAGGTGTTGTTTTCATCATCAACAACGAGAAAGATTACAACCCAAGTCTTTGGATGATCCCGTTGCGACGATCCCCCGAAGGACTCAAATGGTGAAATAGTGAACTTTTTTGCTGGGAAAAAATGGAAAACAGAAAACCACTCATATGCAGTAGTTGAAAAGTACATGGCACAGTCCGGACATATTGGTTTATAAGGACCCTTTACTGACCTACCTTTTGATATTTGTGCCATCTATTTTGACCTTAAGGTAATAGAAACGTCCAAAAATGGTAAATTGCAGAACTGGAGCTTCAAATTTTAGGGTGATTTGAGGGAGAAAGAAGAAATGCCTGTGGAATTCCATCTGGGCCCAAAAAATACGTATTTTAAATCCTCAAGCTGAATGTTTCGGCCATGTTAAGGCCCCGGATTCCCTTACTAAACTCACTACCTTTTGGGGGGAATTCCCAACCGGCGGGAGTTTGGTCGCTCTAAATTGCACTAGAACTCATGACGTTTGGGATGGTCAAATTCAACCCAGGCAGTGCATCAAAGTGACACCATGACTTTCTGAGGCAACCAAGGGGAGGTGGTAAAGATTGACTGAGGGAACCAAGGGTCTTTACAAAATTTATAGTTGATTTTCATATCATATATATCCATATCAAGCGAAATTACCAAAAAAGAACAGTCATTTGTCCAAAATACATTTCAAACTGCCTTTGTTTTTCTCTTTGTCTTACTTTCTTTACAACTGTTTGTTTTTACTTTCCACCTGTTTGTTTCCCTATGCCACCGCAGTAGGTCGCACCATCCTTCTTGCCCACTAACAAGGTGCTGGGTCGCATCGGATGATACCTGGGCAAAGCGCCCATAAAAATGGGAGTGTTTGTAGCCTAAGAAACCCTGGATTCAAAGAAAAAGTGGGGCAAATTCCTCTTGGATTTTTCCAGTCTTTGAGCGCATGTTGCATCACCTTGAGTTGATCTGAGTTGACCATATATATATATATATATGGATTATATATATATATACATATTTGTATACATTTATCACTTGGGTACCATCTATGGATTTTCTTGGTGGGAAAAAATACACACCATGGCGCTCATCTTTAACTTTCTTTACAACTGAGGGTTTTTTCAGATTTCAGGAGTTGTGTCTAAAGTGATGATTGTTTTTTGGGGTCACAAAAAAACGCCATTATACACCCCACTTCCGTTAAAAGAATCCAACAATATGGGGGACTTCGTTGCGTTTTTGGCTACGACATGCTAGGTGCTAGGCAAGTCGTTCGAATGTTTTTCCAGGGCTTCCGAAGATGGATACAGTACGTATCTCCCTCCTATATCCTCCATCTTTTTCTAGTTGGTGGTTGAACCAACCCCTTTGAAAAATATACGCTCGTCAACTTGGATCATTTCCCCAATAGGCAGGGGTGAAAATAACAAATATTTGGAACCACCACCCAGAATTTTGGAGTCTGAAAATATACCCTGCCAATGACGCCATAATTTGTTCAGCCGGAGTCATACATGTTCCAACCCATTGATTGACTACCATCACTTTTGGGGGAATCTATTCGGAACAAATTGCGGTGGTGTTTTTCTTGGGGGGATGCGCGCTTTACCCCTCCAGGATGGTACCCTTGGGATGGTACCCTTAGGAATCAACCCCCATATACACCTAATATTGTGGGTATTTATTGGGTCCCAATCCCCTTTTAAAGGGTTCCAACAGGGGAGCTCACCGGCCTATAGGGTACCACCATTTTCCTTATGAAATAAGAATTTCCAAACTCGCAGATCAAGTTTCATATATCATGCTGGTGGTCAAGCATCCCAATGTTTTGCCTAGATTCCATTTCAACAGTTGCAGTTGAGGCACATAAATAAAAAAGAAAAAAAGGGACTGGTTTTTTCGGGAACCATTTTTGTTAACGATCGTGCACTTTCCTTCAACACCTGAAGTTTTGTTCCCAGTGATTTTTAGGGATGTTTTTTTTTTCGAAACTCAAGACATCTCAGCTATGCAAAATTCTTCAAAAATTTGAGTTTGGATAAATCAGGTTCTCTCTCCCCATCTTAAGGGCTGAAGCTGAAAAAATTCAAGACAGGGGTCATTATATGAGACCAACCCCAAACTTCATGCACTTCTTTAAGCGGAAATCGACCAAAATTTTACCATACACTTGAAGCTTGCACTGCTTGATTCCCTGCAAGATGTTCATTCGGAATTTTGTTTTAAGAAGGGCCCCACCCCACCCTCCTGGGCTTCCATGGTTCCCGAAATTGCCACCCTTAGGGGATTATGTAATGATAGAAAAACATCTTCATAGGCGGCCCGACCTGAAACCGTTTTCAGCCAGGGGTGGGGTGGGGCCCTTCTTCCATTTACCGGGTGGGTGGGGTGAATTTTGAGATCCCCTCCATCAGATTTGAAACCAAAATTCAAGGTGCTAGAAATGGCGGTCACCCCTTGTTCCCTCAGAAACCTTTGGCGTTCTGAAATGTACGGAACATCGATTTGTTTACGTCATTTTTTCCCTTAAAGATTGGAGTGAAACCGGTTCAAAAACAAAAATATGCAGTTTTTTTTCTGAAAAAAAAAACATTGCCCAAAAAAAAACTCGAGTTTCCACTTGTTTTTTTTGTTGGGGGTGGTGTTTTTGGGGTCCTCCTTGAAGATTTCAGGTCGACATGCCATTTTCTTTGCGATCAAGGCGCTCGAACTGCCTAACCCCGCGGCTGGTCAACAGCAAACGTCTGGAATGTGGCACCTGGCACCAAGTGGAGCTAAAAGGCGGTAGAATGCCAAGACTAGTGGTGAAAAAAAATCCGCAAAATGTCCGGTGTCCATTCTTGAAAAATGTCGTTCCGTAAGTTTCTGGAGGTGTAGGTAATATGTATGTTCTTCATTTTTGTTTGCATGTTGGCATAGAAAAAAGCACTTGTAGAGATTAATAAGTCTGGTATCTTTCTCACAATCTTGAGATCCTCTTTGTCAATCTATGCTTCTTCAGCAAAAAGGGGCACCAAAAATGTTGGGGAAAAATTCATGACTTTGATATCTCAAGTTGGATGACAAATAGGGGTTTCCGAAAATAGGGGTACCCCAAAATGGATGCTTTACAATGGAAAACCCTATTAAAATGGATGATTTGGGGCACTATTTTCGGAAACATCCAAATGATTATGATCACCATGAATTACAAAGAGCTTGCAAGCTTTTATCGCCAGGGTTGCCGCCGGTTCCTAGGTTTTGGGGTAGGAATCTCATCCCCGACATCGTCGACAGAAAGCTTCTTTTGACTTCTTTGAGGGTCCATGTTTAAAATTGCCCAAAAAGACAAATGTGGTTCTTTCCCAAAACAAGAGCTTGAAATGTAAAGATACAAGTCAGAGTAAAGGATAATTGAAGTTACTTCAAATTTTTCACCAACCGGACCTATACTCTGAATGACCTGAAGTTTCTATATCATATAACATTCATAAATCATTCTAAAGTAGTCATATCACCATAATCACATACAATCATCCTTCTTGTTGGCAGTAAATAAAATACCATCAAACAAGTGCATCGTCCGCCTCCGAAACGCCAGACTCAGTCTCGGTCAGATCTGGCGGTGGGCATGAGATGTGATGATTGGGAATGAAGTTAGGATTAATGGGTCTAGCTGCTAGTCTGCTAGCTTACAATACATCTTTAAATGGAATATTCGGAATATACAGGGGCTACACACCCCCATCAAACTACCTAATTGGCACCTGAAAATAGGGGACCCCTGGAAAAGGAGATAAACCGGCTTTGGGAAACCCAAGGATTTTGAGGGTCCAGCCGTTAGTTGGGGGGTGTATAAGTTGGGATGCTAGCAATACAATCATCTTGGTGGTGATGAGCAATACGCATCCTGGGTTGATGTTATAAAAGCTGTAACAGTAACATCCAAGTCAATTGTCTTGGACAACTTGCCAATTTGTTATAAAGATCGTGGAATCCAAGACTAATAGCGTGTTTTGTTGATCCTAAATTCCAAGGTCTTTCAACAAAACATCCAAGACAGGAGCGCCGCCTAAGAAAAGGGTGATCGGGAAGGTCTAATGTCAGGATCCTCTGTTAGCTGTACTTGGAGGATCATCCCAGTTAGCAAGTGGTTAATAACCATGGTAATTGCAAGTCCCCTATGATCCTAACCACGTATCCAAGTCCCGGGATCCCATCCTCCAAGTAGAGATGCATCTTTCGCACCTTCCAAACATTAAACATGGCAGTTTTTGGGGTTGAAGATGGCAACTAGCAACCATCCCCCCTCCAAAAAAAAACTTCCCATCCACTTATGGCATCTGTGACGGTTTTTTGCAAGTTGTGAATTTTTGAGGCCCGATCTCCAGGTTGGTATCATGGCAAAACCTGTACCATGAAGGTGTCACAAATAGGTCCCTTTATAGAAAAAATGAAGGAAGATTTTTGCATCCCACCTTAGTTCCCACACGTTTTGGCAACTCTCCAAAATCTCTATCATCTGCGGTTTTGTTTTCGAAGATTTTTTCCAGGAGACAAATCTGATGATGATTCAACCCCCCCCCCCCCCGCTTTGTGGTCAAGATCTAGGTATTGCTCCTAGTTTTTTTGAGCCATAAAGATTTGGGAGATGATGATCATCTGCTAAGATCTGGGCAATTTTATTATAAATACTTTGCTTAGATCTAAGGCCATTTTGGGTAGTATTCCCTTGCTAAACCACCTTTTAGGGCGACCTTGGCTGAGGTCGTTATAAATTGCCAAGAAAAAAGATGATGATGTCAAATTGGAGTATTCCTGCGGAAAACTAAGATGACGATGGAAAAACGACCATTTGAGTCTTTGTATCTCCTACGAAAAAAAAAAGGTGATCTTCTAGCCTGCCAACCTAGTTTTCGCCATGGGGGGTAGAACTCACCCATTTTGGCATACCGGAAGTGTCCTAATTTAAGATCAATGATTAGGATCACTATTTACAACATCAAGATCAATGGTGCTGGTTTGAGATACTGGAAGTCTTCAAAACCCAATCTAGCACCACTTAAAAGAGTTGTATCCTAAAGTTGGATCTTAACTTGAAAAATGGCGGTGTTTTCTAACAACTCCTACATGGCTACCGATTGGGTTTTTTCATCTCAACATCTCAAAATGGGAACCCAAAACACCATCATCATATATCAACAACCAAAAGAGCCCCTGCCATGGCCCAAAGTTAGACCATTTATATAGTTCTCATAGCATCTCATAGGAATTCTCCCCAAAAAAAGGGTGTCATTCTGGGGATCTAAAAAAATCCACCGATTTCAGCTGCCTTGACAGATGGTCCTGGCGGCTTCGGCTGGTAGAAAAATGTTGTAAGGAAAAACACCTTTCCGGTTGTTGGTGGGATTTTTTACTAGCCTGTGATTTTGAGGATTCCGGGGTTCCAAATAGCTCCTCATTTAGGATCGGAAAATACATCATCCCTGGCGACCATTATCTCTCCCCCTGGCTATCACAGGGTAGTTTTTATGTGTGACATTGAAATTTCTAAGGTCGATAGTTGTTTTGTTTGTTGATATTTTCTTCGTAGATATATACCTGTCCCATGGATTGTATGGTATGGATTCTCATCATCCCATGATGTACCAGTTGATCTGGTATACATCCTTTCGGTGGTGATTGAAGAGGTGATTTCTGAACCATCAACAGATGTGTTGAATGAGCTTAAGGAGTCCACTCTTTAAATTCCAAGGACTTTCAGCAAATCAGAAGTACATTCAAAAGACTGCGCCAGCGGCCAGAATGGAATTGACACAGGGGATCGAACTACCCCATTCCTGCCAGCTAGACCCCTCCGGCAAAACATAAAAAACCAAGGGTGTGTGATGAATGTCACCCTGATTTCCTTGAAATTTTGGGGATTTTCCTTCTTCGGCTCCATTTTGGAGGTGAAAACTCATTGCGAGGTCGCTCTAATTTGACCAGATTACATCAAAATAAAGGTTGAATAGACTAGAACCATCAGAATTATTCAGCCATCTTGAGGCTGATGTTTCTGTCAAGCCCCCCAAAGAAGGTGACATATGCACCCCCAAAAACTAAGATGGAACCCAAAAACGGAGGTTCAGTTTGGAAGATGATTTTCCCTTTCGAACAGGGGTGACTTTCAGGTTCTCTGCTATTTTTTGGGTCGGATCATGCAAAACCTTCACCAACAACCTCCCCTTCCAAGATCTGGATCTGCCCCCCCCCACCTGCCACTCACAGATACTGCACTGCCATTCGCAGAATCATTCGGCCGCCTTGGCACATCTGACAGGGTAGAAGGTATTCGAAAACTAACCAATTTAGCCTTGAGACTTGAAGTGCTGATCAATCAAAAACGTTGGTTATCTACAAAAAACACAACCAAACATCCCCCTGGCAATACTATCTCTTAGCTCTGGGCCACCACCTTTACGAATGTCGTTGATTGAAGTACCAGATCGGTTGGGGCAAATTTCTGAGTTTTTTTGAAGAACTTTGAACGAATTGTGAAAAAAATATCATTTAGCTGAGTTCTATAAACTTAGGGCACTTGTTTTCTGGAAGTCCAACCACCATTTTTTATAGGGTGGTTTCTGAACCACCGTTCTTTTAATAGGGGTTTATCATCTTCCAAAAGGAACCACCATTTTAAAAATGGTGGTTGACTTCCAGGGTGTCTGTTTTGCAGTGGATCCACAAAAAACTGTTGGATGCATGTTTTGTGCCGCTAAAAATATATTAAAGCCATTTGAGCAGTGCAGAAAAAATCCTCAAATGGCATGAACCATGAAAGTCTAATTGGTTCATAAACATCCTTATTTCATGGCTTGAAAAAATAATCCGTATATAACTGGGTAGTATAATCCCCGTACAAACATAGCAAATCACCCGGGTCAACTGCCAAATCTGACCACGACCCATCTGCCCTCAGGTTTTCCGTACCCAAGACGTGTGGAATGACGACGCATCAGCACCAGTGGAGTCGACTGCGGCGCTGGTACCGGGAAAAAGTCATCCCGGTTGCTTGGAGATCCTGCAAAAAAAAGCCTTACAAAAAAAACAAGTTGTGAATTTCCAAGCCATACTTCATGGATTTTCTCCACCCAGGATCCAAACAATGACTTTTCTCGCCTTAAAAAATCTGCTTTCCCCCACAACACCTGAAAAGAATCTCACCCCAATCACTTCCCCAAACAAAGCTAATACAACAGAACTGAGGTTTCATGAAGGTTTCAATTAAAAATCAACAAAAAAAAATGATGCTTTAAATAGCTTACCTTGATAAACCAGCTATATTTGCACCTATAAAATCTGCTGAGCTACGGCCAAAACTGGCCCAACTTCACCCGTGAATCCCAAACGCCCTGGCCAGACCTGGCCATGGAGGGATAGCTCCATTTCCTGTCACGAAAGATTTCGGTGAGCCACGAAAATCTATGCTTGAAGGTCTATGATGTGACCATGTTTCCCGTGAAAAAGGGACGATTTTTTCCCCTGACAATGGAAATAGGTGCAAATTTATCACCTGAAAATGTGACAGGTGTCCTTCTCAATCGGAAATACATCTTAAAATTTGTGAAGGACACAAATGAACACATTCAATTTTTGGGGGGCTGTAGAATTTTTCGAGGATGCCATGTGTGACGGCCGGTGTCTTTTCCTCAATGCTCGAAATGGAACGAATTCATCCCTTGAAAAATCGACATCTTCCAGTCCCATTGATTTTCAAGGGGATATTCGTGAGTGTTTTCTGGGAAGTATCCTGATGGAAAATTTTCCCCGTGTTGCGAAAAAAAGAAACTGGGATTTTTTCCATGGGTGAAAATGGGATAAAAGCTATCATCATCCTAAGTGCTTGTACAGGAAGGTACGAATGCTTTATTCATCCCAAAAAAAAGAACTCATCCGCAAGCGGAAGCGTTCGAACGGAAGGAAGTGGCAGATTTCCGGGCCAAAAGGAACCTCCAACCTCTTATAGAAGGGGCTTGCTAATGCCGTTGATGGTTTAGAAATCCTGCGGTCACCAGTTGAGGTTGGTAGTTTTTTCCCATTATTTACAAGGTTTTAGACATCCCAGGTGGTTGTTAGTTTAGGATTTCTGAACCGTCAACAGTATGGATAGATTTAAAACATCATCGTCATTCAATCCTATCCATATATGTTTACAGCCTGGTGGTTTCGGTGGAGTTTTGACAAATGTCGTATACTGCAAAAACGAGTCGCATCAAGTGATAGTTGATAGTTCATCTTCCCCCAGCTCCAAAAAACAACCAAAACCGCAGGAATCCTATAGCTACAAGGACCTGGACATCCTACCATCACCTGCGTGGCCCTCTTTTGTTGAAAGCAGCCTTCTTCCCAAAAGAATGTACAAACACGTGAGGTACAAAAATTACATCCCAACTCAAGGGGCGGATTTTCGCGGCTGTTTCACCCCACTTCCGTTTAAAAAAAAAAAGCAAAAAAAAACGGAAAAAAGAAAAGAAAACTAACATGTCCCCTAAAATATATTTCAATAGGAAATGTATTTTCCAAACATTGATGTTCAGGGGACATCTTAGTTTTCCAGGGAAACAACCATGAAAATGGAAAAAATCCAACCATTTGTTCAGATGTATCTCCCCTGCAAAGAAAAACAGATCATTTTTCCTGCCTGCCATCTTAGTTTTATGAGGTTATTCCTAGTTGGAGGATCATCCCGGGACTTGTAAGTGGTAAGGATCACCCCCATTTAGAAGCCATTTAGTCTATTTGTAAGGGGTCCCACAACCCCCGGTCTTGGAGACTTACGATCACCATGGTAGAGGATTCACTAAAACTCCAAAAAAGTAGGCTGAAATAACCCAAAGGAAAAAACAGTTTTAAGGCCATTTATACTAGGATCTCCCAGGAAGTTAGTAATTGGTTAGTAAATGGGTTATAACCTACTTGTAAATGGGATATATTAGGGTCATAACCCACTTACTAACCATTTACTAACCATCCTGGGAAATCCGAGTAGGGGTTATAATACCATTATCACTGACCTGGACACCAGCCAGACACCTTGGAATCTCTTCATCGGAATCTGACGCCTCTCGATCCAGCCAGGGAGGATGACGTCGGCATAAACTCACCTTCAACGACCCACTTTCAGTGGGTGTTTCAGGGAGGTGGCCATTGAGGGAATGTGGAAATACACCATGGTAGCCCAGTAGATATGCACAGTTACCTTGTATTGGTTTATATCTTCGCCCTGAAGTTAACAACCTACCTTTTTGGGGACGGTTATATAGCCACGTATTTTGATCCCCCAGACGTTTACTGGATGGATAAGGTTCGAAGGTTACAAAATAAGGAAAGTCCGGGAGTTACAACCAACTTCTAACTAGTTCCAATATGGTAGGCAGGCAATTCTACCAACTCAAACTTATGGAGATTCCAAACAAACCTCTGGTTGGTGGTTTCAAACCATTTGAAACATATTAGTCAAGTTGGATCATTTCCTCAAGTAGGGATGATTTGAAACCACCACCTAGACCTATAATTGAATTTGATTACCTCGATTTCGATTTCGGGTAATTCTCTAGATACACCGTATGTATGATTCCTGAGTTGAAGGGCCAAGAATCTTTCAAAGACATGGATTTCCTTGAAATCATGCAGATTTCCTTTCAAAAGTTAATATACACCTCCCTAAAACTAACATAGCCCCTGAATATAGGCCTTCCCAGAAGGAAAGTCGTCTTCTAACCATCAATTGTCAGGGGCTATGTTGGTTTCAGGGAGGGTACACCTCGCTATTGATACAAAAATTGGTGTTGCTGAAGACCTCACCAGCCTCGACAAAACTGAATCACTGTGGCCACTCATACATCAATACACTTAAAAAAAAAAACGACCCAAGGAATCAAGTCAAGTTTTTTCAAGGCGGCTGCCCCAATAAAATCATTGACCTGTTTGTTTAATTTTGATATTTCAGTGGCTTCAATTGTTTGGGGATTATGAATTGTTATATGACACCTGGCCTTCCCTTTTGGGACGTTTAAGCGACCCTTTCACAGGCTACTAGTAAGTGACCTCCAAATAGACATAAAATGGCCACTTTAAATCACCTAGCATATATTATTCCGAAATGGACGTGGAGTAACCTAAGATGTGTTTATTGCAAAAACTGAGCTTATCATTTGAGCCACTCCCTTTTTGCACCTCCGGTGCGTTGTTTTTGTTTTTAATTTTTTTGTCCCCTCCTCTGACGGAGATACCAACCAATGCCACATCTCAAAACAAAAACTACTCACCTGGAAAATCATAGGAACATTCATAACAGCATAGCATTTTCCAGGTGATTTGTCATAACAGAATAGCATTCACCTGGAAAATCCATAGGAAAGTACCTTTTAGAAGTGGACGGATTCCCGGGTTTCTTTTTCGTTCACAATTTCCCAACCACACAAAAGTGTTCACGCAATGCGGAAGGATGTCCTGTTGGAAGTTAGCAAATAATGCTTAGGATCAATGGGTCATAACCCCAATATACCCCATTTACAAGTAGGTTACAACCCATTTACGAATCATTGATCCTAACTTCCTATAACCCCCAAAATACCCCATCTATAAGTATACGTTAGTTATAACCCCTTGATCCGATCACCACTGATCCCATCACTTCCTTTCATCCAACGGCACATCGAAGTGCCGCACCTGGCGCAGTTCCAGCCGTTCCGCTTGAGTCCAGCGCAGATCGCGAAGGAGTTCGTGGCCCAAATCCAAATCGCCCACCGGCTTCTGCGGATCCTCAAATGGCGGAGGGTTGGTGATGACTGGGTACCACTTGGAGGGATCATCCCAGTTAGCGAAATGGTGTTATAGTTATAACCCCTCTTAAAAATGGCTTTTCCTTTGGGTTATTTCGGCCTACTTTTTTTTCGGAGTTTTAGTGAATCCTCTACTTCGAGGATCATCCCATGACGAAACGTAAATGGTTCATTTGCCCATTGTGATCGTAAGTCCCCAAGACCTGGGGTTGTGGGACCCCTTCCAAATGGCCGAAATTTATTGCTACTCCATCATTGCTTGATTCCCATGATTCAAATCTTTTCGTCAAATCTACAGTTGGGATATGTCAGATCTTTAATTGCCAACTTGGACCATCGAACTACAACCAACAAAAAATGGAGACTCGTGTTTCCCTCATTCATGGAATAATAGGTTAGTAAAGGGTCGTCAAATAAACCAATATGTAGGGACTGTGAAATCTACTTTTCAATTACTAAACCTAACAGTTCGCAACTGAAAAAATGACATCCCAAAAGGAAAGGCGTGTCTTCCAATCATTAGTTTTCAGGGGCTTTGGCCCGCTGTTAGTTTCAGGGAGTGTAATTTTCCACTCATCCATCAAAAAAGGTATCTTCTATTCAAAAAGATGTATCTCCTATATTGAAAGTGTTTTTTCCAGCTTGTCATTCGTTAGTTTTCGGGTTTTTTATGTATACTGTAACTCCATTTATAACTGCTAGTTGGTGGTTTCAATGCAACCCATTTGAAAAATATGCTAGTCAAAATGGATCATTTCCCCAATTTTCAGGGTGAAAAATTAAAACTCACCCTCCCTGAAACTAGCGTAGCACCTGAATCACTGCGGTTGGAGTCGATGATTCCTTGCCTTTTTGGGGCCCGGCCAATTTTCAGGTGCTTTTGCTGTTGTTAGTTTCAGGGAGGATATTTGAGTTGCCAGTCACCATGACTGGGTTTTTCGGGGCCAAGTCATTTCAACCGTGTTCCAAGTCGTCAGCACCGTTGGGTTCGCCCGGCCTGACTGCTTGAAAGCCAACAGCGCGTGGCTCGAAAGCCCAAGGCCGGCAGCTGTGCTGACACGGCCTGGATATATATCTAGGACTTGAAACAAACGTGGATGGAGTTTTAACATCCCGAACAACGAGATTTTGCGAAAAACAACCAGGTGTAGGTTTCATGGTAAATATACCTATCCATGGATGGTAAAGGGGTAATATCAGGCAGAGAATGTCATACAGTTGTCAGCAAGCATTGAAGTTCTCAAGCTCAAAAAAACTACCCCATTTCTTGAAGCTCAAGAAGTTGGAAATCCTCGACAACCAAAATGACAAAAGAGGAAAAAAAAAACACGAAAACTTGTTGGAGTAGGGGATGAAATATCACCGTACCGTTGTTGATAGAACTTGAGTATGGGATGTTATGTACGTAAAGCAGGGGAAGACAAACACTTCCCTCGCAATTATGCGGTTAAGTGACCCTTGTTGGGATGGTGAAAACGTGACCCGACAATCAAAGGTTGGAATGGTGACCTCCAACGATTTTTTGTGTATAAAAAGGTCAGTTTTAGAATCACCTGGCAAGCATGATGTATCTGGCCAAATGATAATTCATCAACATGGATTTCCCTAAAGTAAGGGGATGTCCCTTATATACTATTCTCTACCATTGTGGGGTGATACTGCCCGTATGACGTCGCTATCATTTAGACCATATGTTTTTAAAAAGCACCACCTGTTGGGATATGATCATCACTCCATCCCATTTGTGGTCACCGAAAATGCGTGCCGTCTTGAAAAAAAAAAGAGTCATCGTCTAGATACCCCCCTCAAAACTAACATATCCCCTTTTAAAAGGTACTTTTGAGTCGATGATATTCCATTTCCCCAGGTGGGGATATGGACTCAAAACCCCTGGAGGGTAGCCGCCTTGGGTGAAGCATCCTGAAGTCACCCCCAAGTGCCAAATTTTACCGTGAATCCTTCCTATTTCACGGATTTAAACAGAAATGAAGAGTATTATACACTCTCCAAATTTCAGTCATTCATCAATACAACACTGATGGTTTCAATTTCAAGGTCTTCATTTCCAAAGTATTATCCTCATTGTTTGCAAGAAATCTATGTTGCGTGTCGGGTGAGCTTGGCAGTTCATATCCCATAGCCCCAAGTTCTTCCATCAATTTTTATGTGCAGAATGCCTTCAATATTATGATCCAAAAAATGAAGTGATACGATTCCCTAAAGCTTACAGTTTGAAAATAGGCCTAAACCCAAAGCCGAAAAAACTACAGTAATCTTCCACCCTCTGCTCTTCGAAAGCGTTTGCTGTTAGTTTCAGGGGTGGGATCGCATCCATACATCCCAAGAATTGGAACCTGGTAAGCCAAAAATCCGACTGAACGACGATGACTACATACCCCTGAAGGTGGTGCCAACAAGAAAAACTCCAGAAATTTTGCTGGCTTCAATTAAAAGGGGTGAAAAAACCAGTGGCCTTGTCCTTCAAAAAAAAACCGACTATACTCCCTCAAACCTGAAAAATGGTGGTTGGGAGACGATCCTTTTCTTTGGGGTTTAGGCCCATTTTCACGGGCTATGTTACTTCCTTCTGGCGGTCCCTGTTTTGAGGAAGCATAGCATTTCTATCGGATTCCCATCCATACTTGGACAATGATTCTTCCGGATGACAATCGTTGCCAGCGCGTGTGGAACAACAAGGATTATGCACAAATATCTGAGCACATTATGTTTATGATGAATGAATTCTAAAGAGCATCAATCTACCCTGACACACATAAAGAAAATACGTACATACACACCATTACACTATGTTATATACATTACATGACATTCCATTCCATTTCATTCCACTACATTGCATTACATCCACACAGGAACCCTCTCTTTAAAACCAGTGTTTAAAACCTCATCTATACCCCTTACGCCGGGGAAAGGTTCCTTGCAAAGATCTCGCACTGTGACAGCAGAGGCAGGGGTGTCTCCCACCTCATCCGTTGGGAAAAACATCGAAGGTTTGCATGGCTTCAAGAGGGATATGTTTTAAAAGAATCATCCTGGAAAAATACCATTCTAAGAAAAAAAAAAGTGGCAGATCTGGAGGAAAGGCCTTGGTGTGACTATATATATATATATATATCGACACAAATGTATATGTATATATATATTTATAGCTCAATGCGTGTGTATATACTTAAATATACATGTACATATATATATATTATATATATTATATATATTATATATATATATAGATGATATATAGCTACTTTTACAATTGGAATGATCACAGTGCCAGGTACCCAAACTCAGCTTCCAAAAACACAAAAATGTGAACAGCTGGGTCCATTCGGACCTCCAAAGGTCGTTGGAGGTCATAGACATGAACTCCTTCACAGTTTCTGGCCATATTTTCGGATTTCACCAACATGGATTTCCCTGAAGTAAGGGGATTTCCCTTACTATTCGCTACCTTTTGGGGGCCAAAAAGTCGTGTGATCGTGAGGTCGCTATAATTTGACCAGAGGTTTATAGACGTTTCAGATTCTTCTTCTTCTTCTTCTTATTATTATTATTATTATTAATCATTATTATTATTATTAATCATTATTATTATTTATTATTATCATTATCATTATTATTATTATCATTATCATTATTATTTTTATCATTATCATTATTATTATTATTTTGTTTTTATCATTATCATTATTATTATCATTATTTTTATTATCAATATTATTATTATTATCATTATCATTATTATTATTATCATTATTATTATTATCATTATTATTATTATTATCATTATTATTATTATTATCACTATCATTATTATTATTATTTTCATTATCATTATCATTATTATTATTATTATCATCATCATTATTATTATTAGTGTTATTATTATTATTATCATTATCATTATCATTATCATTATTATTATCACACCCTGGAAAATTCGCGGCTTTTGGAACCCAAAGTCATGGAGTCATGGATGCTTCACATGATTTTCCGGATTTCAAAAAGCGGTGACTTTTTAGGTTCAAAATTCGTTAATTTTCCAAGGGGTATAGGTACCAACCTGCACACCTTGGGCAAACCACTACAAGCATTGGCAATATCTTGGGGCATTTTTCTTGATGATGGCTGAAATCCTGCACCAGTTGATGTGGTAGATATGCCATTGTTGACAGGGTTTTATACATCCCAGGTGGTGCAGGATTTCTTCCATGAACAGTAGTACCTGGGTAGATTTCATGAACCCATCTATGACGCTCCTGCAGACCATAGTTTCACATCAAGAAAAATCACGAAACAGCAAAAAGTTGAGCCTTGTGATACCCAAAGAGTTGATTTATATAAGGGATCAAAAATTACCCAGTTATATATAGGGACGATTTCATAAGCCATCATACCTATCCCTATAAACCAATGCCACGAGTCCAGGTCGTGGAGCCTCGCCTCAATCCTTTCCCAGGGAACCCGAACCATGAGCCATTCGGATGTTCCAGTCTCTACACTGTGAAGTTCTACCAGCCAACGGTCACGACCTCAGTACCCACCAGGTGAACTAGATTCATTCATCCCAGGTTTGAAGGGTTTTTCTTCCCTGTTTTTTGGAAAGTTGAGATTTTTTTTGTTCCCGAAAATGGAAAATAAAAACACGTCACAAAAACGTGATCGAAAAAAACCATCTAGGCAACAATGCGGTGTTTTCTTGTGTTGAAATTCTCTCAACAAACACGTTCCCTTGAAAAAGAACTATTTTTTTCCATTTTTTTTGTTGCAAAGTTTTTTGCCCTTTCCCAAAAAGTTCGACCAAAAAAAATGCGAAGATGCTTCCATCTTCGTTTTTTGGGGTTCCAAAAAACACAGCCGTCAAAACCAACGGCTGATCCACCTGCCACACCAACGACTTGATAAAACAAAACCCCCGTCCCCGCCTAAACCATGGCAACTTTCACAATGTGAAGCTCCCGACCTTCCATGGGAACCGCCAAAAATTCTGGGAATATGTGTTATTTCTTTGGGGGATGAAAAACTACCCAGTTATCTAGGGATGATTTCATAAGCCATCAGGATCCTGTCATGTCATGTCAGGGTTCTGTAGTCATGACATGGGACCCATTTGGAGGGAATCAAACAATGCAAATTCATGGCAATTTATGAACTCCCTTATAAAAGTGAAAAAAATGGACGTGGCAAGTCTGGTGACCTTTTTGAAAACGTGACCCGAAATCAAAGTTTGCTGGCGACCTCCAACTACATAAAAAGGCACCTGGGATGGATGTTTTTGTTGACACAAAACACGGTAGAGATTCATGTGATATGCCTTGGGTCCTGTAACAGTGTTGCAGTGTTGGATGGTAAATTCAAATAAAAGGTTCCTGAGTAAAATGACGATAACTATTTTTCCACTGTTATTGGATTGTTGAAGGCCCAAGATAGGTTGCCTTCCAAAATCTTCATGGCGATTTTTGAGGTGCTTCTCTTTCATTTGTGTGTAAATTTTGGTCGGGTGCGGTTGTTCAGGTGCTTTGTTAGGTCTTTAGTTGATGGAAATGTCTTGGGAGGAAACTTTTGGGTAGGCAATTTGGGATGCAGTTTTTGGGATGTATTTCTATAGGATGATTTAATGTATTTTTAAAAAAAAGAGGAGGACCTGCACTGCCGCAGCAGAATTCGTTTTCAAATCCACAAGAAGAGGGCTACGGTTTCGAGAGGATTGTTGCAGCGGACAGCTTCCTCCAGATCTCTGGCCCAAGATGACACTATAGGAAGGAGAGCAGCTGCAACACCGTTCATCGGATCTATCAACACGTTGACGAGATTGATCACGTCGCCTCCTTCTGAGTCATTTGAAAAACGCCATCTAAAGCTCCTGCATTCACAGCATTGTTGCCTGCTTCCAACCATTGTACTGGCTGCGTCGCAGATTTTACCCGTGTGCAGCGATGCCAAACGTGGGATCTGTTGGAAAAATTGATTCCAACTCTGAGTCCAGCATCCGGCAAGCGACAAAATGTCGCTTGTAGGCCAAGATGTACCGGCCATCCTTGCCGACATCAATTGCAGCAACGCGAGAGATACGATGCCTTTGTTGCAAGCAAAGGCCGGGCGCGTAAGTGTTTGAAGCTTGAATTGTGGGCAAACTATTCTAAAAAGGTTCATCAAAAAACTTACTCTAACATGGCGTCGAGGTGCTGCCAAGAACTCGAGAAGGCATTGCCGTCTTGCATCGTGTATATCGTACTTTGTACCTGCGTGCTCTCAAGGAATCTACCAGGCACACCTCGGCGTACCGCTCATCAAGAAGCTTCAGGCAAAGAGCTGCTCCCTTCTTGTCGTGGACCGTGCCCTCCTTTTCAACTGGCATTGGTTGCGAAGCCTGCTCCCCAAAACGACCGGTTTTCACAAGTCAAAACTCCGTTTGTCCAAAAAGTCTGTTTGCCTCAGCGTTTGTTGACTATCGTATGGGAAAACTCTAGGGGCGACCCAGACTACCCAACACCTTGGCCATGAAAAAGGCTGACTTCCCACTCATATTTTGAAGGTGGGTGGCATCTATGATAAGCAAAGTCAACTACCTTCATCCTTGTCTCATGTGAAAAAGCACCAAAAATGTTTCTCCTGATATCAACATATAAGCCACGAAAAAAAACTCTTACTTGCCATTTTACCGGTTGTTAAAAAGGGGTCATTATAATGGCAGGTTATACAACATATCTTGGTGGTATAATACCCTACGTAACCGAAGAACCAACCAAGTTTTTTCCATTGCTCAAAAAAATGTATATATACATATATATTTGTATATACACCAAAAACAAGGTCGGCTGATACCAAGCTTTACAGCTTTACATCTGAAAAAAGCCATTCAAAAATGACACACTTAACTTACAACTGACATTGTTCGAAGGGTACCCCCCCTGAAAATTAGGATGGATACTCAGAAAAAGGTGTGTTTGAAAGGATATACATGTGCAAGAAAAACTTTTTTGGTATCTATGCTAAATTTCGGGGTTGTACATGTGTTATTTCTTTGGGGAAATGTGGCCTTCACCTCTAGGCCATATATTAACTGTTCCTCCAAGGTCCAATCAAAAATTAAAATGAGTAGTTGGTCACGATGCTACACATTGAATCTTGTACAAGGCGGGCCCCCCTTATAAATGGCCGAAAATACATGGGTTACTGGTGGTTCATAACCCTGCTAACCTGAGAGGGGGGGGAACGAAAGCCAGTAGTCGCTGCAGGAGCAGTCTCCCTTTTTTTGTCTCATGGCAAGTTCGGGCGTCTTCCGGAGTGTCCTGCAACAGAGCGTCTGAGAATGCAAGTGGACAGGGGGGCAAATTGAAGAAGTAAAAGTTCGAAGTGAATATCACACTTGGAAGTAGATGGATGAAAAAGATTTGAATGCGAAATGGCAAGCCGGTATGAAAGGCTGCGGAATTTAATGTGTGAGCAGTATTACTGAAAGCCTAATTACGTTGTTCTGATATGTAAATCGTAAGTTTGCAGCTCGTTGCAAAAGCATGAAATATTGGGTATCCATAGTATCTGAAGAAAATTTATGTGTTGTAGTGTCGACGGTTACACATATTCTTGGATCTGATGGCGCGTACTTTTGCGACCTGAGGGCCCTTGTGAACCCATGTCGTTCAAGATGTGGAGGCCTCAGTGAAGCGATCCAAGATAGGGTAAGAGAGAACTATGATTGGAATGTAACCCTGTGCAGTAGAAAAGCTTAGTCTTCCAGCGGGCAAAGTGGTCCAAAGGGTCTGTGATTGTGATAAAATAATGCACTTTCATAGTTCAGAAGCGGTATCTTCAAGCATTGGTGCAGTTGCGAGACTGTAAAAAGATAGCAGAAAGGATGTGATTTTTGTCAGGAGAGTTGGAGTATCTCTGGCACTTTGGCAACACTGTTTGATGAATAGAAACGGAATGCATGATAAAGCCTGCAGCAAGGGAAGTATCATGGGTGACAGATTCTCTGACAGCATGGAAGTTCTGTAGTTGAAGAATTGAGTCGATCTGACTCAGGGTAACTCTTTCTTTGGCAAGAAATTGTTGGTAAGCATCTTGCAGGTATTGCGGACGAGCTCGAGCAAGGGCAGCGCGATCAGGTAGGCGGAGTAAAAGGACGTCTTCGAGCTGAGGGACGCGGCTCAAAAGCACCAAGAAGGCAATCCAATAATCATCCTTGGTGCGGTAAAAGCGCAGGGCTCCCATCCCCATGTCGTGCTCCCCAGATCTCTAAACACTCTCCATGAGGTTGATGGCATATTGCTCGTTCCACGTGAAAGGACTTGGTCGCCACCGATGAAAAAAAGCTGCTGCAGGAGTGGAGTCATTGATGCAGCATCGAACCAAAATGATAGCGAATACCAACTGGACCGGATCGGCATAATATTTCGGAAGCTCGCCATAGATATACAAACTGCACCTGTCATACCGGTGATTTGCTGTACCATGGCGACTGTTCGCAAAAGACGGCTCCCTCATTCGCTGGCAGACTGATGGCAGGTCATTGGGCATAGACGTGAAGCTGTGTAGACCAAACCAACAGCCACCGTCAAAACGAAAGTCTCGAAGCGGGCAAGAGCGTGCTGGATTTCTCGGCACTTCCTACAGAGGTACCAGCATGCCGAAACTTCCCATAGTCCGCCTGCTTCAAGAAATCTATCAACGCCTCACTGGCGCGAAAACTGTCAGCAACCACAGACGCATTGCAAATCGCACAGTGCCGCATCGCTCCGCATCGCTGCAACGAGACCCAAATGCGGGGTTATTATGGGTTTAGGATGGTTTAGTGAATTGTTCGATTCAATATGCGTGATGTTCACCATGGACTTTGCACAAGTGTCACGAGCTTTTGTCACTCTCAACCGTTTTAGATGGTACAGACCTTGACAGGCATTTGTTGTGTTTCCATCGACTAAGTGCTCACCAAAAAAAATCTGGTGCCTAAAATGAAGGTTCTGAGCCTTATAAGGCTGTTTATTCCCTTACATAAGCCTTACATAAGCCTTATATACTGCTTATAAAGGTAAGAACCTGGAATTTTTTAGTACCTGAAAGTCCCGTTGACCGCCCACAGATGTGGCGGTCAAACTTCTGCTCCACCTGGAGTGGATCCCCCCCGTTCCCACCTCCAGGGTAAAGGTGTCGAATCATCTAAAAACTCAGCCAGGACCTGGCGGACGGCACGATCCCAACCAAAAATATCCACGGCATTTGCCAGGGTCAGTATATCATGGGGAAATTTCTGGTACCCTTGATATGGTTCCCTAGCTGTTTAACCCCCCAAGGAGCCCTTTAAATGGGGATATAACCAATAAATACCCACTATATAAGGTGTATATGGGGTTGATCATTAAGGGTGCCATCCCAAGGGTACCACCATTTTCCCTATGAGTATATTAACACCAACCCAAACTTCATGCACAAAAAAATACGGGAAATTCCTCAAAACTACCATATTAGTTGCATCAAGTTTTTCATACCTCCCCAAAATAGGTAATTTAATGATACCCCATAAAACCCTGACATGACATTCCATTTATTCATCCCCTATATACAGCAAATATTCCCAGAATTTTGGTCACTGCTCAGTTGTTGAAGGAACAACCGGCTGCTGTACAAAGTGTGATTTTGGATAAAGGAGAACAGAAAAATCTGGCAAAAATTGGGAGTTGTCCATTCAAAGTTACATCTTGTGCGTGGCCCTCCCAGTAACAGTGGCCACGGTAAGTCGCCCTCTAAGAAAGCACATGTCGACACCACACTGAAAGGTTTCTCTCAGTTCCATGGTATGTGTTTCAAGAACTTTTTTGACATGTTGCGGAACCAAGTGCTGCTATGGGCCCGAAAGCTTTTTTTTACCACTTCTCATACTGTTTCATGGACTCAAATCTTGAATCAAACGCCAACGTTGGACCATTTTTACCACACCGCTCATGCTGTTTAAATGAACTCAAATTTTGAAAAAAAAAAAACTTTATCAAAAGCCGGAGCTGTAAATATGATTAATACACTCCGGAAAAACGAACGAACATCCTCTGTAAGAAGACTCATTTCCTTTTGAAATGGTCCCTTTTTTGCTGACATGAGGCATGCCCCCCTGAGATTGGTTCCGATGAAGTTGCAATTTCGGCCAACTTTTCAGGTGCAAACTTGCTGTTGGTTCCAGGAAGTATTAGATCCAACCACCTCACCCACCACACACAAACCTTGGTCGCACTAGGAAGCGCATAGAAGCCTACAGCTCTCGCAGCAAAACCTCGGTGGGGATGTTGGCAGTGGACAGGTCATGGAAAACCATCCTGCCTTACACATCCCCAAATGCACGGTCATGTGAAGGCTTAGCTTGTTCGATGTCAACTTTCTTCTTTTCTCTTCTTTTTCTCGTCTTTTCTCTTCTTTTTTCGTCTTTTCTCTTCTCTTTTTTTGTTTTCTTTAATTTTCTCTTCTCTTCTCTTCTCTTCTCTTTTTTTGTTTCTTTTATTTTCTTTCTCTTCTCTTCTCTTCTCTTCTCTTCTTTTCTTTTCTTTTCTTTTCTTTTCTTTTCTTTTCTTTTCTTTTCTTTTCTTTTCTTTTCTTTTCTTTTCTTTTCTTTTCTTTTCTTTTCTTTTCTTTTCTTTTCTGTCTTTACTTTCTTTCTTTTCTTTCTTTTCTTTCTTTCTTTTCTTTCTTTTCTTTTTTTCTTTNTCTTTTCTTTTCTTTTCTTTTCTTTTCTTTTCTTTTCTTTTCTTTTCTTTTCTTTTCTTTTCTTTTCTTTTCTTTTCTTTTCTTTTCTTTTCTTTTCTTTTCTTTTCTTTTCTTTTCTTTTCTTTTCTTTTCTTTTCTTTTCTTTTCTTTTCTTTTCTTTTCTTTTCTTTTCTTTTCTTTTCTTTTCTTTTCTTTTCTTTTCTTTTCTTTTCTTTTCTTTTCTTTTCTTTTCTTTTCTTTTCTTTTCTTTTCTTTTCTTTTCTTTTCTTTTCTTTTCTTTTCTTTTCTTTCTTTCAACACAGACCATACTTTTTGTGACTTTATCTTTCTCTCCCTCTCTCTAAATGCTTGGAACCTACTTGAATGGAAAAGATTATATCGATTTCAACAAGATAAACACGTCACACACTGAGTAAAGATACGAATCATGTTGGGCCCATTCAGTCAACAGGGAAGATGGATTGCATTCACTGTCACTGTCGTTTTATCTGTCGTTTTGCCTTCGGAAGTCCAATGTACCCTTCATATTCCGGTACAAAGGTCTTTTGGTGAAAACGGTCCAAACCAACAAATAGAATGCATAGTCCCTGAACACGAAACATATGGTCAGCCCACTGCAGAATGAGCACACGCTTTCAACCCCCAAAGTCAGTTGAGGTTGAACTATTCAAACAAATTTCATGTTGGACCTACCCTACCTTTTGCATGGCAAAAAACACCATGATTAGGCCCAAAATATACGTGTATGTGTGTTTTCACAACACTCAGCTGCCATGCTTGCAGCAATCATTTGGAAATATAAGTCTAGATATAATATTTCACCAACCTAGGTTTCCCTGAAATAGCCGGGGATTTCCCTTACTAAGCCACCATTTGGGGTGAGGGACCCGTGTGAGGTCGCGAGCTAATTTGACCAGATCAGTGGATATATGCACTCCCAAGAACTAACAGCTGGACCCTTAAAAATCAAGCTTTGGAAATTTCTGGAGGATTTTTTGGGATAAATTGAGCCTTTGGTGGCTTTGGGAAGGTGAAAAACTACACTTTTTCTCAAATCGATTCTGCCAACTCTGAAAAATATGCGCAAGTCAAATTGGATCATCTCCCCAAGAAACACGGGTGAAAATGAAAAATATTTGAGTTGCCACCACCGGTCCGTCAGCTGTTTGGAATTAAGAAGCTGGAAAGTTCGGTAAGAGAAAATCCACCAGGGTGGAGCAAACATTGATGCTCTGAATGAAAAACAAAAACGCTCCGGTAAACTAACAGGTGCCATGGAAAATCCCACCATCTTTCCTGGTAAATACCATCAAAATGGTGGATTTTCCATGACCAACTTAGTTTACAGCACGGTGTACCGTCTTTTTCGGAAGAGATATGTGTTTTGAATCATCTTGCGAATCGGCAAAGCTTCCCAAAAATAAATAAACAAACCAACCGCCTGAGTCGCCTCTCCAAAAATAATAAACTAAGTTGCTTCCTTGAACCTAGCTGAAAAAAATGAGTCAAATTCGATCATTTCCCCAAGGAGTCGGGTTGAAAATAAAAAATCTTTGAGTTGCTACCACCCAGTAAAGCAACTCTGGATGACCCGGCCTGGACGTCCTAGGATCAAGTCACGTAAGCGAAAAGCACCCGCCTCCTACGATTGTGGGACATCTCGAAAGTTGGGACCAAAAGACAGTGTTCCCAACTTCAACTGATTGCCACATTCCTTTCGAAAAAAACGAAATGATGTTGTGAAGGTGTTTTTTCAGAAAGATATATCATATATCATGTATATATATATATATATATATATCTAACAAACGAAAAAAAAAAAAAACAGTTTTCAACAGAAATCTACACCTCAGCAAAATTTCTTCAAAACCAAAATCCCAACAAAAAGCGGATTTACCAAATCACCAGCCCGAAAATACATCCACCCCTCACCACTTACAACTGGGGGGGCTCCTTGGATACAACTCGGCACAAGGTCTTGGCCAGAAGTTGAGGATGGCAAAGGCCCTAGACGATTCGATGCGTTTTTTTCGACCTTTTCCCCCGAAAAAAAAAAAAAAACTCGGAAACCTCTAAAAATATATATATATATTTACAAAAAAAAAAGGGTGTGTTTGTTGAATGTTGCCCGTTTAGTTTCTTTAAACAGAATTCTGGATTTGGAACCAAAAAAAGGAGGAAAAAATGGTTGATTTCGGGCACTAATTTGGATCAACATATCCATAATCACCCAAAAAACCAACTCTCAGGAGTCCCAAAAAATGTCCCCCCGATTCTTGTAGCCTTGTAGCCAAGACCCGGAACAACCCATCGCAGTTTCTTTCCCAAAACTCCGGATGATACCGGAATCGCTATCTATATTGTTATTTACTTGTAGGTTAAAAACATAAAAACTTGCTTCATGTTATCTTGCAGTTATGCTGGTATCATTTGTGCATGTCCTTTGAAAAAATGGGGAAACCCCACAATCTATCAGCATTCCAACGGGATTTATAGGGAACTCACCTCGCACTCCGGAATTGGAATTTCGGAAGGTCAATGACCTTGGCAAAAAATAAACCTTCACTGGGCACTTCTGACACAAAAAAAAGCTCCCATTTCTTGGGGACGATGAACCCCAAATCAGATCAAATCAGCACCATCGATTTTGAGTGGAAAAATCTTCCAAAGGGTGACAAAACTTGCTGGTTGGCGATCATAGGTGGCACTGATAATTATCAGTCCATTTGGTCAACCCGTTTTTGGGGAACTGTTAGAAAAGCCGACTCTCGGGAGTTGAAATTCAACTTAGCTGCGCATAGACACAGTTATAGTTATAGGGTGAACCATCCCTTCATATGGGAAATGGTTGGGGCGGCCCCTATAACCCTGGGCCTATGTGCGGCTAAGTCAAGATCCATTATTTTAAAGAAAAAAGTCCGCAAGTTGGATTTTGTGGAATTTCTCCGAAGGCACCACCAACGCCGAACCGTTAACGTGTTAACGTAACCCGATTTCTTGTTCCCAGCTTTTTGTTTGGCAAAAATAACTCCCGCCCGCTTCAAACCCCAACCAAACAACTACCCTGTGATTTTTAAGATTCTGGGGTTCCAAATAGCTCCTCATTTAGTAGGCAAATACATCATCCCTGGCTCCTTAGCTCCCCCAATATCACAAAGTAGACAACCAACCAACCCCACATCACTCCCTGGCAGATCACACCTGTCGATTATCCTTAAAGGCAGCCGCTTCCGCCTGAAGTGGAGTGGAGCTTTGGAACTCTAATGTGGTAACCATGGTGAAGTATAACGCTATAACCAATGTCAATATAGCTGTATGTTGCAGGATGCTCAACATGGGTGTTGATACATCTTTGTGATGATACGATACGGATAGATTTTCCGGGACTGCCAAAAGTGCGGGACCTGTGTATAATCACTTGGATAACATGTGAACATTCGGGATAATTCTTAATCTAAGCATCAGCAAATGAGGCGGATTGTCCGTCATAGATACAGTCATTGAGTCATTGATTTTCTTATGTTTCTGAATTGAAAGCTATGATCTCTTCAGCATGGTCTAAGCTGCACATAGATCCAGGCCATAAGGGCCGCACCCAACCATTTCGCTGGTTCACCCGGGGTTAAACCCTGGACCTATGCCTAGCTAGGTACTTGGTCAAAGTTTAATCTAGTGAAAGCTATGAAGAGTCAATGGCTGCTTGGTGGTTTCTGCTTTACTAATCCGAGGGATCCGGATTTTTGCACTTGGGAATATACCTATGTACAACAAAGCATTAGTTTCGACCTTTTTGTAGCTGAATCAAAATACAGTATGAGGAAAATCCGAGGAAAATCAATGATTTTAGGGGCAAGGTAGTATAATTCCTAAACCTCAATTGTTCGTGGATTTTGGGGGGGGCCTCCCTTGTCGTTATAATTTGCCCAGATGAAGTGGTGAATTTCTTCCTGAAGTTCCCATGGTCAACGGCCATATGCCATATACAGCTCGCTATATCATGCAAAAAGTCTTAAGCCAAGACTTGTTGCATCCATCAAATTCAGCATTGTATTTTTACTAGAAACGCTCAAAAGGAAATGGTGCGAGAGGAAAAGATGTGAGATAAGGAATTTATTGAGTCTCACATGAACACATTCCGAAATGAGTCCCATCATACACACCACTCATCTTTCCGAATAGCTGAAACTCTCTCATCTTTCCAGACTTGCAGGCTCAAATTTAAAAGATCTCAGTTTTCCAATAGCAAATATATGGCCTGGATGCATTCCTGGTGGATCCTTTTAGCTGGATCATATCAGTACCAAGCCAATCAATGGTAAGTATTCAAAAAACACCACATTTTCCACCGGTTCGAGATTTTTGCTGATAGCTGTACCAACCTACGGAACGGGAAAAAAAAATTGTTCTAAGGAAAAAATTGTGTGACTGAAACTAAAAAAACGAAGTTCTCTCCAAAGTTCATGGGGTGTTTTCCATTCAAATCACATATTGCCCAGCTTTTTTTTATTTCAGATCATAGGGAAAATGGAACTGCCCTTGGGATGGTACCCTTACTAATCAACCCCATTTTCCCCAAGGGTACCACCATTTTCCCTATGATCAGATATCGCGGATTCAAAATACAGTTGATGCAGAACCTGCACCACCTGGGATGTAAAATTCCCTGCAAATAGTGGGATAAACTACCGACCTGAACTGGTGAAGGCCGGATTTCTGAACCATCAACAGTATGATTCGCCAAGCACATATGATTGGGTATATAGATCCTACTATTGGGTTGATGACCATCCCCTATTATATGGAAACAATGGGAGTTTAGACCAACGATCGCTCGAGCAATCTCGACATGAGACGTGTCCCTGACACTGGTGGTGGGAGCACGACACTGTAACAGAACTATACAAGCACAGTAAGTGGTGAAAAGAAATCAAACAGGATAGCACACAGTCATCCAATGAAATGCCATATGATTTGTTTCTTTCCAATTGCAAGGTCTTCCCCCACACCTGTGACACTGCAAAGCGGAGCTCTTCATCGCCTGGTAGGGGACATTAAAAAAAGAAATTGCCGGGGTCTGTGGGGTCCCCCGTGTCGAAAATGAGGATCCCCTTAACCTTCAAAAAGAAAAGGTCTAAAATTTCTTGATCAAGCAATCCTTAGTTTGTGGTTACATGATGTGTTAACTTAAGTTGGACGGTGGTGAAAACGAACGTGATACTGTTGATGGACAAAATCCTGCACCACCAAGGACGATGATTATCCCATTATTTATAGGGTTTTCTACATCCCAGGTGGTGCAGGATTTCTTCCATCAACAGTAGGTAACATCAATGACGTCACCGGGTATCTACTCTCATCCGAAGGTAATTAGCTGGTTTAGCAGTGGAGCCGAGGCTGATCTCATATCTGCAATCCCCTTCTCGTCAGGAAATTCCGTAGGAAAAGCAAGTGAGCCATTGGTTGCTTAATAGGGATCCTTATAATGGTTTACTACCCTATATAACTGGGTAGTTTGTCATCCCCTATATATATACCCTAAACGACCAGAGGCCATTTTTCGTTGCTCAAGTCATCACCAGCAGCCAATACCAGCAACTAACACAAACCAACCAACCAACGGAGATTGGGAACACCGTGCTTGGTGCTTTAGCATCCTGAAAAAAAAACCTTGATTGATTCTGACCAAGGCCCCTTTCAGTATGCTCTATGTAATCCGCACAGACAATCCAAAGAATTTCAGGATCATTTCCAGAATAAACTATAGCAGCTGTAGCACTTCACGCTGCATTCTTGAGGCATTTTGGGGTGGGAATTGACCCCCCAAACAAAAGTATGCGGTTTTGAGTGGGTCCCCGTGCCAATTCTTTGTGAAGTCTTTTGATTTTCCAAAAAAGGTTACACTCCCTGAAACCAACAGCCAGTTCGCCCCTGAAAAAATGGGCCTAAACGCCCCAAAAGGAAAGGCTTCATCTGTTAGTTTCAGGGCTGTGTACCCCCCCATTGGGCCCCCCAGATCTCTCAGGAAACCCCAAACCACCAGGAAACCCCCGAACCCACACGTAGCCAGCAGAAGAGGTGCTTCAACTCTGCCTAACAGACGATTGACCATTCCTCCAGTTGTAGGGCCATTAGAAATGGCTGAAAATTGACGGGTTTTCACGGGAGTTATAAACCTACTTATAGGGGCTAGAATCGGCTAGAATGCATGTGTATATATGTTTTTTACGGTTTTTGGGCCAATCTGGTAAAGACTAACAGCATTTCCGCCCCTGAAAAAATCAACCCAAGGACGGAAAGGCTGGTCATCTTTCAACCCAAAAAACTGTTTTTTTGAGGTCCAAAAACAGCAGGTGAGTTCTGTTCGAAACCTTATTGTGGCCCTCTTATCCCACAGTCAGTGAGTAGGCATTTAGATGTGGGGCGGCTTATAGATGGTGGTAAAACTGGGACTGAAGCTTCAACTCACCACAGGTAACGGTCACTTGGTTGAGGAGTAGATAAAGTCCACGTAGAGTTGCAATATGTTGCACCCCGGAAATTTAACAGCAAAAACCCCTGAAAATAGGCCTAAGCGCCCCAAAAGACAACGATCGTCGGCCTAACCATCCGTTTTCAGGGGGCGAACTGTTACATTTTTGGGGTGTGTTATCATCTAATCCAAAAATGGAGGTCAACTTATCTATCGCTATACATGGTTCTTTTTTTGGAAAACACCCTCTGATTCCCCAGCTCTCCGGTGGCCACCCGGGCTGCTAGGGCATTTTCCCTGAAGAGCAGTTCCTGAACAAAAGCTCCCCCCATGACTCGTTCGGCGGGTGGAAGGAGCGCATGGGGTGTACCAAAGCCAAGCCAGCTCAGTCTGGATTAGTAGTTATATAAGGACTATTACTACTATAAATGTTATAATATGTAGATACCCCTTCAAAAAGGCACTATTTTGAAAAGGGAAATTTCATCTTCCAACCATTTATTGTCAGGGGCTATGGTAGTTTTCAGCGATTCTATGTATTTTGTGTGTGTGTGTGTCGGTATTACGTCCATGTTTCATTCATAAGTAGTTCGAATCTTAAAGTACGGTCAGTAGTTATTAACTGCTACAGTCCCAGTAAATATCTACTTAACCCCCAGTTGAAAGAGGATGAAACGAGGAGTCAAATCCACCCGATCGAGCACGTGAAAATGGAAGGGTGAACTGAAACGAACCTCCAAGTCTTAAGAAAACAATGTCACCCGAACAACCATTCATTCCCTTTGATCCCTGGATGATCCCTCACTGTCATAAGGAATGTCCTTGGTTTATTGTGGTGTATTTACAGCAGGTCTTCCTGGACTTACATGTTGCTCCGACGCTACCGACGCGACCCGAGCTTTCCAACAACTGATCATCTGATAGCAGCATAAGCATCGGAGGAGCGGTAGAATATGAACTAGGAGTATCCCCCTTTTTTCAGAAACATGAACCGAACATTGAAAATTCAATGGGAATCCCAAAGTATCCCCTTCCCCTAAAGCAAATCCTTCTAAAAACTGTTCGTGTCTAATGATTTTCTGTGTTTTGTTTTCCAACTTTTGGGCTTTTTTTGGGGGGGGGCCTGTGTAATTCGGTCATTCAAAGGTGGCTTTTCAAATAGAAACATCTAGAAATCTTCCATTTCGGAGCCCTCCCTTGGATCTACCTAAAACACAAAAACCCAGGATGCTCCACTCGCAGCCATGAAGGTTTAGTTGAGATCTTCGAACCTCAAAATGGTTCATGACTAATCCTGGTAGGTGAATCCTAGAATCCACCAGTTAGTAAGGTGATTTTCATGATTAAAATGGATCTTCGAACCTCGTTGTCATCTTTGTTTTCACGGGGGTGTAGTATAAACCACCACCTACTTGGAGGATCATCCCAGGACTTGGATACGTGGTTTATCATCATGGTGATCGTTGTTGTCCCCTTTCAGGATCGGGCAACTTGTGACCCCTCCATCCATGGCCTTTTTTGCCTTGTTTTCATGGGGGGTGATGCGATCACCACTATCACCACTTATCCAAGTCCTGGGAGCCCATCCTCCACGTGGGTAGGCAAAATGAAGCCAACTTATAGGATTCCAGCAAAGTTAAAAATATATAACCCCCAACAGTTAGAAGGCATAGGCCGAAACCCAAACGGAAAGGCTTGTCTTCCAACCATGATTTTTGAGATGCTAGCTGCTAGTTAGTTTCAAGGAGGGTAACACTTCGAACCTGAAAATCACCCATTTTGCAAAAGGGAAAGTACAAAAATTCGAGGTTTCAGCTTCGGTGGTGTAGCCCTTTGGCCCTTTATCACCCACTCACTCAGCAGTTCGCCAAGGCTCCCAATGCAATTGAGGCATTTTCCCATTCCACCAGCAGCCACCTGTCATCAAGTCATCCACGTGGGCTCGCCCACGACACCCCAAGAACGGTCATGGGGATCACCGGACCTAAGTCACCTACCAAAAAAACATGAAAAAAACATGTTTTTTGCGTTTCCTTCTTTAGGTGATGTTTGCCTTAGATGCTAATCCAGACAATTTTTTTGAGAAATCATCAACTAAAAGTTCATGCGCCATACAAGAAAAAGCATCATGGGAATCCTAGCAATCCCCCCACTGAAAGCTACTCGGTTGCAAAAAACGAATGGTTTAAGAAACTATAGGTGGTGGTTTTTCACCAACCCATTTGAAAAACATGCGCAAGTCAAATTGGATCATTTCCCCGGTCAATGTTTGGGGTGAAAATGAAAAAAATACTTGAGTTGCCACCACCTAGGAAAGGGTGATGCAGCTCAGCATGTTCCCCATGTTCTTTTAAAAGGCCTTTGACGAAAAAATAATCCAGAAACTGCCGTAGCTTGGGGTGGGTACCTTTCATGCCTACGATACCACAACCTGGCAAAAGGTAGCTGAGTGAAGGGTTTTTCTAATAAGCAAATACGTAGAAGTTGCAAATGACTGTTTCTCCGGCCATGGTTCAGAAAAGGGATCAACATGAAAGCCATTTGCAACATCCCCAAGCATCTCCTCATCCACCCTGTACATTCAACATTATTGACCCGCTCATATGCCTTCTTCACTGCGCCGGGCATAGCCCGCAAAGTGGCAGAAGAAGTGCCAAAGCCGGTCCCTGGCGAAAAAGTTGGAAATGTGTCATGAATCAACAGGTTTTGCCGAAGATCCAAACACAGGCAACACCCCTCACAGCTCCCCCTCAAACTATCACCGCAGTTCCCCCCCAGAAAACACAAAACGCGTTATGTAGCCTGGAATACATGTCACTCGGACCTGTGGGAAAAGTAGGGGGCAAATGAAAATCTCATGCCATCTTACGGGGGAGACCTGCCATCTTGTAAGGCTGGATACCAAAAATATGAACTTTGGGCTGATGGCTTCAGCATTCCAGTCATTGGTGTTGGCTGGCTTCTTACTTGAGAAAGCTGTATTTACATATGTATTTATATTTACAACATATACAAACATAGACTATATATTATATATACAACATATGCACAAGATATGTATATATAATATACCGACATAGATGTACATATATATATATATATTCATACATATTGTATATATCTAGAACTTATACATATATGTAGACTGTCGCTATATGTAGTATATGTTGTTTTGATACATCTGCACACCTGACAATGAGGAAATTCCAACCATGTTTCCCACGGGGTAAGAAGTCATAAGCCACCACATCACCAACTGGCCACCATTTTCTCATTTGGCACCTCTCGTGTTTCAGCACAAGGCCCCGGCTACAAGTCAATAGCCCTAGGAGATGATCGTGTGTTCACACCAAGGATGGATGACATGTCTAACATTGGGAATCCCAAACTATACCCCCGAAAAGTAACATTTTGAACCCAAAGTCATGGAGATTTTTTGGTTCAGATGATTTTCCTTTTCATTTCTAGATGATTTTTCAGATTCAAATTGTTAGGTTTCAGGGAAGTATATAAACCTTTATTTGCCACAAGCATCCTGAGTGGCAAATAGATCCATTGTCCAATGAGTCCATTTGAATATCTGTTTTTCAAGTGGCGAGTGCAGGTGGATCGAAAAAAGGGGGGGGGAGAATTTGCTTGCTTGCTTTACCTTACACCACTAAAATCGGATCATGTCCCCTAAGAAGGGACTATTTTTAGAAGGAAAGGCGATCATCTTCCAAGCCTCAATTTTGTGGGGTTATTCCTTAGTTTTTTCGGGGGGGGATCTTGCCTCAACTCTCCGAAAGTGCAAAATAGTGTAGCTGGTCAGTTAAACCTGCGCCTTTTTGTGGCAAACGTGCAGGGTGCCTGAAATTTTCCCCGTAATTTTCTGCACCTTCTCAGCTTTTTGAAGCAGACTTCGATGTAGGTTCATCAAACTTAAATCAAAGAATTTCTCTGTAACCACCCAGATGAATAAAATATGCGCACGTCAAAGTGGATCATGCAACTATACGCCATGTTAGTTTATAGGAGTGTATACTGAAACCGGGGAAAATCTATGTTAATGCCTTTTCAAATAGATTTTTCAGGTTCCATGTTACATGTCATTTTTGGTGGGGTGTCATTTGGATCTACTCCCCCCACCCAGGATGACAACGTGAAAGAATTAGGTAAGGATTCCTGGACCTAGAAATGTGATGTCATCCTGGTGGGTGAACTGCAAGGTGTAGTATTACCGTTGTTCAATGTTCCTTGGTTATGCACCCTGGACCCTCTGAAATTAAACCTGTCTCACTGGTTGGTGGTTGAACCAACCCATCTGAAAAATATGCTCGTCAAATTGGGTTCATCTTCCCAATTTTCGGGGTGCAAATTCCAAAAATATTTGAGTTGCCACCAACTAGCTCATTTGCAATAACACCCTTCCACCCCACCCTGCGGAATGTCTCCAAACTTGGGGCACCCAACGCATATACCTCGGCAGGTGAAAAGATATCCCAGATAGCTTTAGGATGTTGCATTCCTGCAAATATTCCGATTCATTTCCTACTGCAAGGAGTCATTTTTCCTCACATTTCTTTCTGGAAGAAGGTTTCCTGATTTTTTTGGCGACATGTAAATGTTCCAACAAAGAATTAGAGAATTGAGATCACCGGGGAGACACCCAACACATCTTTGACTTCACGAGTCGAGTGTCAAAAATTCAGGCGAAGGCTACAAGGTGGGCCCAACAAACGAGTTATCAATAGAGTTGTAGTTATAAGTTATAACTTATCTAGTTGGTGGTTTCAACACATCTGAAAAATATTAGTCAAATTGGGATCAAATTGGGAATCTTCCCCAAATAGGGATGAAAATGAAAAATGTTTGAAACCACCACCTAGTTATATATAACCCCAGTGAGTCACCCATCTATTTTTGGCCATTTTCCCCACGTCCCTCCATGGACACAACTTGGTGCAAAGGATCGGACTTCAGCTTCCAAAGCTGGTGGTTTTTCTCGAACCAACCATCTGAAAAAATGCGATTCACATGCATTTCCTCCCACATTTAGGGATGAAAATCAAGATTTGAATTTGAAACCCACGCGAATGTTCTGTACATGTGTCATCTTTCAAACGCACTTCCAGTCACACAAAGTAAGATAAACACCCCCCCAAATCACAATACCTTTTATCCTTCCTTCCAAAATTTCGGACCTGTTCCCTGGCAAGTCTTTGTGACCTTTTTGGGGATGGTTAAGTGACCCTTTAGAAGTTAAGTGACCTCCAACTAGGGAGATAAAATGGTCACGGCTTGAATCCCCTGGGATGGTTGTTTTTTTGGTGGATTCAACCCATCTGAAAAATATTACAGTAGTCAAATTGGGTTCATCTTCCCCAATTTTCGGGGTGAAAATATTTCAAATATTTGAAGAATAGGAATTGAAAACATGTGAATTTACTTTGAAGCTCTTTCTTCACTGCTTGGTGTTCAACCCCCACCTGGCTCTTTTGTTTTTTCTGAAACCAAGATACTGCTGCGGCCCCAAATGTGCAGCGACACGACCCCAAAGCTCCGGGGCTAAGTCACTAGCCCAACGACCTCGTTGGTTCAACGACACCACCCGTTGATTCCCGTTGACGCGAAACGGAGATTCTCGGGATACCCCTAAGAATCCCAATCCCTTTCATTTTCGGGGATCCTAGGAATCCAAACCACCAGGCCCCAAACCACCAATTAACTATTATAGTTGATTGGTTACCTCACGCCGTTAAATGAAATAGCCCGGGGAATTCCCTTACTATTCGCTGCATGTTGGGGGCCCAAAAAACCCGTGAGGTCGCTATCATTTGATGAATTCCCTCATTCCCGGCCGGGGATCAAAAAAAAACAGCAGGAAGCACCAGCCCTCCAATGATGAGGTCTCTTACGTGGAGTTTGGGGGGAAAATCTGCCTCCTTCTATAAGGTTGAAGATCTTTAGATTTGTATACAGTAACCCAAAAAAAAATCCCCAGAAAGTGGGAGAATGAAGAGATTTGTTGTTGTGTGCCTCTTTTTGCTGCATGCTTGTTTTTGGTTGGTACGACTAGCAGGTTGGTCTGAAATTTGAATCCTTCAGCAAGCCTTCATTCATGTCAATTACACACCTGAGGTTCAATATGGAACCTGAAAATCAACCCCCGGCAAAGGAGATTCCTTTTGGAGGTTTCATCATTTTCAGGTTCAGTGTTAAACTTTGGGGTGTATGTAAGGCTTCCACTACAAAACCCACTTTTTGTTAATTCTTTTTGTCAGCTGATAAATGGGCCATACATGGCATTTGCCTCAGATTCTGGGGCAAAACTTTGCGAGTCTTGCTGGGCTCCCCATTCGAGGACGCTCACTGGCAACACTCTCGTCTTTGCCCATCCTGATGGCGAAATCAAAGGATTTCGGCCCTTTTCTCTCTCAGAGTTTTGTTACCCCCCTCAGACATGAAGGAATTCGTCCCTTGAAAAGGGACCATGTTTCAGGGGATGTTCGTTAGTTTTCAGGGGTTCGCCCCCCGGTTGATGGATAACATTTTGCTTGGAGTACCAGTTGCTTGTTGAACTACCCTCCTTGAAACCAACAGCAAAAGCCTCTGAAAATAGGCGTAAAATAAGCCGAAACCCAAAAGGAAAGGCTTGTCTTCCAATCATTGGAATTTTCAGAGGCTTTGGCTCCTAGTTTCAGGGGAGGCTAATAGTTTCGGTCTACCCCCGACCCACGAACTTTCACAAATGAAGCTTTAGTTCAGGATTCCCCACTAAAAATGGTTCATAACCCTGGTGGTGACTGTTCCTGGGTGGAGGGTAGATCCAAGTACAGTCCCCGAAACTAACAGCGAGTCTACACCTGAAAATGGATGATTGGAAGACGAATTAGTTTCCTTTTGGGGCGTTTCGGCCTATTTTGAGGGGCAAACGGTTAGTGTCAGAGAGAGTAATACTGTTGATGGAAAAAATCCGGCTCACCAGTTGAGGTTGGTAGTTTATCCCATTCTTTACGAGGTTTTATGACCATCCCTGGTGGTTGTTTGGGATTTCTTCCATCAACAGTAGTTTTTTCTTTTCACCTCTCATCTTCAACTGAAAATTCAGCAACCAACAGCTGCCCCGACTGCCCCGGTTTCAGTCCCAACCAACAGCTGAATTCTGTGGGTTGAAAACCGGAAAAGTAACTTAAGGCTCTAGGCATTCAACTATGAATTTCAATTTCAACTAACAACAACAACAACAACAACAACAACAACAACAACAACAACAACAACAACAACAACAACAACAACAACAACAACAACAACAACAACAACAACAACAACAACAACAACAACAACAACAACAACAACAACAACAACAACCATCACCACCACCACCACCAACAACAACAACAACAACAAGAAGAAGAAGAATATCTCAAAGAATGCCAAAAACATACCTTTTTTTTTTGGACCAAACTGAACTATGAAGATCGGAGTTCGGTCCAAAAAAAGGCAACCCCGTCAACCCGAAGGTTCACTTTTTTGGACATTTTTTGGGCTCGGAACTTCGCAAAAAAAAATCCTGAACCAGCAACGGGTAAAACATCCCAAACCTTGAGGTAAGCTATATAATCAATATATGATAATAGTTTTATTTGGTAATTCGTATCAAACCTTGATGGTGATACATTTATGTAATGATCAATCCTATATATGATCAATTTTTCACCCTGTTTTCGACACACTGTGCTCCCAAGTTACTCTGATGAATCGCACCACCAGACCTGATTCTCGCGATTCTGTTTTTCAATTGCTAAAAATCGCTACTGAAAGCAACATTTACCAAGATTTGGACGATCGTTTTGAAGGAATTATATATCTTAGATTCGTCTTGGATCATGATGTTTTTGGGGTACAAATAAGCGTTCAACCATTGTTTTGGGGAGGCGTATTTTTCCTTCCTTGAGTTGAGGCAGGACCTATACTTGTAAGCCAATCCTACTCAGCTGTTCCCTTCTGGTCAATTGCGCAGCGTTTTCACGGGACCTTTCTTTTCTCACCTGGAGGAAAAATTCAAACACAACCAATTGAAGGCCAGGGACCAACCAAGTCGTCATAACCAACCAAACCTAGTTGGTGGTTTTTCACCAACCCCTTTTGAAGGATATGCTCGTCAAATTGGATCATTTCCCCGGTCCGATCGGGGTGAAAATAGAAGGTATTTGAAACCACCACCCAGAAACAGCACTCTGAAGATCTACTGTTTTTTCCGCCTTTTTGTAAAATGAAGGGGTCTTTTGATGTCGTGTGTAATATCATGAAGATCCAAGGCCCCCCAATGCCACATTTCCCACGGAAAGAAGGCCTTATGTTTCCGGATTATTAACCACCTGCTTGTACCTGTCTAATCCATTTTCTAAGGCTGGGGGGAAAAGCGGCATTGGGAGGGTACCCTTAGATTTTCATGAAAGACCCTGAAAAATTAACCGGTTTGGTTAAGATGCTTTTCTTGCAAACGGGAAGTCTTTAAGTTTCCATGTCAATCTTAGCTTCACATAGGGGAAATGGTTGGGGGCCCCTATAACCCTCGACCTATGTGCAGCTACAGTAAATACTTTTCCGAATGTATTACATACGTTATGGCTAATCAACCAGCCCCCCCTTAATGTACCCCCGTCAGAAAGAAGGGCTTCATAGTAGGCCTTATTAAGCGAGAGCCTCCCGACACCAGCCAGGACCGGATCAGCATGATGCACTGCCCCAAACGCCACTTGCACAGCCATCGACACCACGAAGACGCAACACGGCAAAGGCACAACACCAAATGGCTCAACGACCATGGCTCACGACAGAGCCGTGTAAGGATCAACAACATTTCACAAGGAGAACACGCAGGTGTAAAATGGTGATGCCATAAAAGCAAAGTGCGTCCGTGGAAACCAACGGTCGCTCCAATCAAAACATGAATATACATGCAAAAAGTAGATTCCCATGGCACAACAACCACAACAACAACAACAACAACAACAACAACAACAACAACAACCACCACCACCACCACCACCACCACCACCACCAACAACAACAACAACAACAACAACAACAACAACAACAGCAACAACAACAACAAACAATAAACAACAAACAGAAAAAACAAACAACAGAGCAACGTGTGCAACACCAACTAAGGACACAGGGCATCCTCAGACACCTCGGCAGCTCTCCGACCACACCGAGCAGCAATGCAAAAAGACCAACAGAGAAGAAAAACACGCAAGAAAAAAAGTTGGCATCGAGTCTGTCATGGCGAATGTATCACAGTGCCCGAAAAACCCAAATCCATTGCCAAGCCAAACCCTTGTTTTGCCACCTCACACAGCCAATAAAATCGGCCAGAATCCGTTGCCGGGGCACATAGATGACAATGGCCAGGCCTGCCAAAGCTGTTTCCAGGAACGGTGACGAAACACTACATGTACAAAACCCGCGGCATCAACAAAAGGCTCCTCGGCAGCCAACCGACCTACGATCTCAAACACTTGGAAGGAGACAATGATGAGAGGTCACTCGTCCGAATCAATCACATCAAATGGCCCAGCACAGCCAGCATGGTCCGACAAGGAAGAACTGCGTGAAGTCACCCATAGAATGAAAAACCGACCGCTCCTGCCACCTGGCCAGGAAAAAAACACAACGAATGCACTGGTCCAAAAGGTCTCAGCACAACTTTCCTCCTGTGTCTCTGTCTTGCAACACGCATTTGTTGGCCGTGCTATTTTTTTCGCCACAAATGACAGGTGTACCGCGTCGAAGACTTTTTTGCTATTTCCAACGCCACCCCACGATTTGCATCGCCCTCACGCTCAAGGCTCTGCTGTCACCTTTCGGGTTTCTATCGTGCCCACCATCTACCAAACAAAAAGAGACTGTCAAAAGTCTATATATACATCAGTCTACCCGAACTTATATATGATTTACACCTAGGTTGGCTCACGTAGAAACACCGCTCACCAGTGCTGATTCCCTGAGACTCCGTGCTGTTCAGGAACTGCCCCCGGGCAATGGGCAATGCGGACGAAACAACAACAAAAGGTCAGCTACATGCCCACTCTACTAGTTCCTACCTTTGGTTCGGCCCTGCGCCCTAGGGACAGACACGGGCCCGAGGCCTCTCACGCACTTGCACCGCTTTCCCGCACTGCTGCCTCACACCGTCAAACTTTAAACAAAGGACTCAGAGGTCGACGAATCCGCGTCACTGAAGGAGAGTTCTTCAAAATCGCTTGGCACATCTTCTCCAAAGTGAGTTATGACAGAAGCACAAAAGTAGAAGTAATGACTTCCCAAAAACCTTCCGCGTGCTTCCAGCTCTTCAATTTGCACGTGCCCGCCCCGAAACGCAGAGGAAGCCCTGAGTTTCATGGGGCGGCATCCTGTAGCAAGAAGGCGGCGCAAAGACAATCTGGCGGGGCTGCAAGAAAAGGACCCAAATCCTCATACGCAGTGTTGAGGGCAAGAATCGTTTCCGCAGACACCGTCTCTGCCATCGCAGGGTCCACATTCCAGGCATTGCCCACAACAGCACGGATGCCTTCGAAAGAGCACGTCCTTACATGGATGCGGCAGGAGCAAACCATAACTTGTCACTGTCGACTGCATGCCTCAGCTTCCGCCTCTTGGACTGCTGCTCTTCCTCAAAATCTGGATCTATGCCGACTTGGTCACCAGCAAGTGCTCCAAGCATCCTTACGACGGCTTCATCCATCTGGTCAGAGCCAGGACTCGACATGATCTCCGCACGTGAAAGCTGCGTGAAAGCCGTGTGTGGTGCGTCAGAATTTGAAGCTAAATTGATTCGAATAAAATCACCACACATGTGTTCGTTTGTTCAAACTTGTTCGGCAACATGGCTCAACGTGAAAAGCCACAGCTGAAACATTGAAACCTCTGACGTAAGACAATGAGCTCACGAATTGAAATCAATGTCCTTGCTCATGACTTGAAATCAATGTATAAGCAGCACTGAACATGGATGTATGAAAGCTATTGATGACAAAATGTACCATACAGCACATCTTCGTACATAGAAACAAACAAACAAACAAACAAACAAACAAACAAACAAACAAACAAACAAACAAACAAACAAACAAGCAAGCAAGCAAGCAAGCAAACAAACAAACAAACAAACAAACAAACAAACGAGTTTCAGCTACGTCTACCTGATCCTGATCCTGATCTTCTTGTGAGGCGCCTATTTCACCACATGGTCGTTTTCTCTTCCTTCTCGGTGACTTTGGAACTTTCGCTTTCTTATCTAGAGGTGGAGATGAACGGATGGCTCGGACTATGTACTCCAGATTGCCTCTGTTCAACTCCACCTCTAGACCGGCATCCTTCACGCTCCATGCCACATTCATCACCCGTGGCTCACCGCCTTCTTCCAAAGGCGGGAAGCTCACGGGCAATGCCTTTCCGCAGGCGAGACGGGTGCAAAGGCCTTGTTGCCGCAGCGGAGCAAAGAAGCACCCGACTTTATCCAAGAACGTAAATGGACGTAGCTCCAGGACGTTGGGGGGGGTGGTTGACCAGCCATTAAACATGGAAAAGCTGGTCAAATCAGAGAGGAAATACTGAAAAAAAAAACTGATTTTGGGGAGTTGGGGGTCCTGAGTCGAATCACCAAGGTCAGCTGAAATCATTCAAACAACCCATGAAATTCGGTTCCAAAATCCCAAGGCCAACCACCTGAGATGAGATGCATTAATCATGGGAGTTCAACTACCTTTCCCTCAACTAAGTGGCGAGTTTGCCGGATTTCTGAACCATCAACAGGTTACATACGACATCCCGACCCCCAGGCGGCCCCGGGCGGCCCCAGGCCACCAGGTTTCCACTGGGAATCCCCAACCCCCCCGCCGTGACTCCATGACTTCATCCACCGCTGAATCAAGTGCGGTGGATGAATGTTTTTGCTTGGCCGCCCCGAGGATTAAAAAAAAAGAAAACACGGCAACTTTTTTTGCACAAGAAATGCTTCAGTATGTTTGTCTTAACTTTAAAAAAAGTTTGCTGCATGTTTAAGGTGATGAATTCATCGTTTTTCGGTTTTTTTGGGGGGGGGTTGAAGGTTGGAGTGGGTTTTTGGAACAAATCCCTTTTTGACAACTCAAAACTGTTGGACGACTCGGTGTTTTTTTTCCGGAAAAAAAAATCCATGGTGGCTTCGTTGGCGAAGTATCATCTTCCAACCAAAAAAAGGAGGGGCTGTGCTTCCTTTCATTCCACAAATCGCCCAGAAACGCCCACAGGTTTGACGGCAGAATGCCAACGCGGCTTGTCCGCGGCCGTCACCGTGGGGCCCTTTAAGAAAATTCAGCTGCGGAGAAGGCGGCAGCTTCATAGCCAAAGGCGGCACTGTTTTTCATGGTGGGAAATTTCTTGGAGGCGATTCCTAAAAAATATTGGTGTTAAAAAGTTGTGGTAAAAAAGGTGGGAATAAACTACCAATCTTGAAATTATCCAGATCTCTTCCATCAACAGATAGATCTAGGAGTCTTGAAGAGGGTTGACGGTTGAGTTTTATCCTTAACAGAACAATCTCCCCTTCAAAACGGGATTCTGAAATTGGAATCTACCTAATATAGAATGGTAAACACGCCAATTCATCACTGCGAGATGGTTACTAGGGCTACCCAGATACGTCTCTCAATTGTGTAAACGGATTGATTGAAAGTTTTCTGGGCAAGCCCAGGCATACCTAGTAATGTACACTGATCTTTTGCCAAAATCGGTGTGATACAACGTTGTAGAAGCCTTCTCTTCCGAAAGCAGTGGGCTGCTAGGTAGGGGACATACAGCGTGTATATAAAAATACATTGCTACGTCGATTCACAAAAGGTGTGATCGACAGCGGACCTTTGATCAAAATTCGCATGACAGGGCCACTCAATTCGCCCTTCATACGAGGTGAGCCCCCAGCAGTTATAAGTAGGGTGCCCATAACTCCACTTCTAAGGGTTATAACCCAAGTTACCCACAAAAAAAGGCCATGGCCAGTTATCGCAGTTATTGGGGCCCCATGTCCCTCCATTTATGGACCCCCACCTTATCCCATCCATAGATCTTTAACGGCAATTTTTCCTTCAGCCCCCCCACCTTTTTCGGACGAATCTGAGGAGGCGCGCCCCGGTTTTCGCCGCCCTAATACGCGTTCAGATCTTTTTTAGGAGCTGGGGGCTTGTGATATCATGTTGCATCCATCTGCGTTTTTTTTGATAAATGGGTGTTTCCAAAAATAGGGGTACCCCAAAAATGGATGGTTTACAATGGAAAACCCTATTAAATATGGATGATTTGGGGGTACCACTATTTTCGGAAACATCCAAATCATTTCAAAGTTCATCTTGATATATTTTCCAGATTGTGAATTAAGCACTCTTTGGATACAGTATTCATGATTTTGTTCTTTTTGGCCAGATGAGATGTAAGGTCGTCAAAAATTACACCTGATTCCTTTCATGCCAAGAAAAAAAAACTAGTCCCATTTGGAAAATATTACTCAAAAAAATTGGATCAAGAATGTTCAACCGAAAAACATCCTCCAGTCCCGATGTTCGAGCTTCACCCTTGACTTTCCGTGACGGAAATCTCCAGAGTTTCACTGTTTCATGCTTTGACTTTTCATCGGAACATCCTGATAAAAGACATGGCCTGTTCTGGCAGTATCGTGCCAGGTGGGTAGTAGATTGATCAACAAGAACTCCCCTACTTTTTTTCAAAAAAATCTCAGGTCCCTGGTCAAATGGGAACTCCATGAACCAACAAAAGCTGTTGGTAACATGTGGATTTACAGTATCTCCTTTGGCCTCTTGTATCAGTTGTATCTGTTGCGAATCATTCCCACCTTCTTCCGGGGTTATCTGAGTAACAAAGTCTAAGACTGTCGTACCATCTCTGATCATCAGAAAAGTTCAGCTGGAAAAAAACGATTGAGTCAGCTTATAATCGATCATGAAATGAATAAAAGTATGTAAACAAAAAAATCTTCAAGCACAATACCACTCTTGAAAGACTCATGGGGAATCTGATCTTTTGACCCCTGACCTTGTTGTTTTTTTGTTTTTTGACCCCTGATCAAAGTAAAAAATCAACAAAATTCATCATTTCACCTTCAAAAACTGGTCAGATATATCGAGGCATATCCAAACGCGTCCAAGGTTTTGGAGGGAACAAACGACGAGGACCATGTTTTTGGTGCACGAAAAAAAGAAACACATCCCGAACAGTGAACGAATCCCACAATTTGGGCTGTCAACTTTTTGCTGTCTCGAATTTTGGTTTTGGGGTTTTACGAGTCGAGCCCCTTGCAGAAATAATAGGTTTGAAGGTTAGAAAATTTGATAATTATATATTAGTAGTATCTCAATTGCTGACAAAGTGCACCCGCGTGGAATTTTCTCAAACCTGTCTTAGGCACCTTTTTGTTACTGCCACCCCATTTCGAAGAAAAAAACAAATGGGCTTCAAACCTGTTTTGCAAAACTGAAAATCACTTTCCGGAGCTTCTTTTCGCGACAAAAAAAACCACTGGAGGATTCCCGTTCACCCCGTTTGTCAAACCGCCCGGCCGATAACCACTCAGTGAGACTTTCGGGGTCAAACTACTTGGTTCACCTGCGCGGTGAGCCACTTTGGGAGGGGTTTCTTGCCTCAAGCAACCGAGGAGTTCACTGCAAGATGGGGCCACAAAGGAGCCCCGTCATAAATGAGGCGAAAATTTCCCTCCACTGAGCTCGGATTTATTGTTGGCCATTTGTAGGGCTTATAACCCCTTTTGTGGCCATTTATAGGGCTTACCATTTCACCCCATTTCTAGCTGGTTTTTGGGCCCATCTTCATCTTGTGGGAGGCCATTTTCACGGGGATGTTGGCTACTCAACCTACACCTCCGGGGCCACGTACCCCTCCCAGAAATACCTGGCCTTCTGATCACGGCTTACGAACACCATTGGTTTCCCTTAATAAGGCCGGCTATTAAACCCTTGGTTTCTGAAGGGGGTATGTCAATGGGGGGCAAAGTTTCGTCCGCATGTGACACCACAAATCCACTCTTCAACACTTCGTGTGAAAGATTTTCCTAAAGCTCCCCCATGAAATCCGGCTTGGGCACAATGACTATATACTAATCCCTGATATGTAGGTATATCTCGTTTGATATATACATATGTATTGGGAGTAGGAATCATCAAATATATACATGAATCAACTAAGCAGCTTTTAATATCGTGATGTTTTTCTTGATTGGGCAAGCAGAATCGGCCGAAAAATCCATGAAGTGCCATAGTTTGAGAGACCAATCCGAATGACTTAAACTGACATACTCTTGATGGAAGAAATCCTGCCACCCCTGACATGTACGAAACCCTGTGAATAATGGGATATCTACCATATCTACTGGTGCAAGATTTATGAACCATCAACAGTAGCAATGGAATATCCCCCATGTTTAATTGGAAATACATCTTCAATCCGGGTCCATTTTCCATTGCTATTTATGTCCTGCCTAAACACTGGGAAACCCAGTTGGAGAATGAAGCGAACATAAGTTTGGCTTCCCTTCATCAAAATGAGTATAATTTTTACCCACTGCTACAGGGTTTTGGCAGCCCCCAAATCGTATGCAAATTATATAAAGATGAATTTCTTCAAAGTCCATGATGTGTTTTCAAACCATCATATCTTTCCACACAACGAACCAATCTTGGTACCTGAAAAAAGAACCCTGGCTTCCAAGATTTCTATTGGAAACCATCATTTTTGGGATCTATGATCTATGTATTTCTTTTCAGGAGTGTATCAGTTGACTTGGTTAAAATGGACTCCGACATCCCTTTCAATCGCCAAAAATATGGACTCATTCCCCTCAAAATGCACCCCTCACGAAAGTAACCAGTTGAGGTTGGTACTTTGTCCCACTATCTACAAGGTCCATCAAGCATCCCAGGTGCTGCAGAATTTCTTCCATCAACAGTATGGTTGAAAGTTGAAAAAGTTGAAAGTTGCAACTTTAATTCCTTTCCTTTTCAGGCGGCCAAAAAGGCGGCGGGAAAACTTTCCGGACAATGACAAACATCCTCCAAGTTAATGGCCTCTCCCATTTTCTTCACGAAACATATCGGCAGGTACCTAAAATGGTTCGGAATCCTCACCGTGATAGAAGCTGTATGGATACATCTTATTTAGACACGGGAAAAACCCACCCCTCAACCTGAAATAAGGCTTTCAAGTGACCAGGATTCCTCCATTTTTAGGGTACACCCTGGAAAACTAACATGTCCCCTAAAAAGGGACTATTTCAATAGGAAATACATCTGAACCAACCATCAATTTTCAGGGAACCTGTTAGTTTTGGGGAGGGGAAACCTGAAATTCGTTGCTGACCACCAGCCTTCACCTTCACCTTCAACCCCAAAGTTGGGGTCCCCCAACCACCCAGGTATCACATCTCTCGACCAACGGCGACGGCTTCTAACGGTTGCTTCGGCTTCGGCTGGCCCTTCCGCTACGGCTGCGGCTGGCACTCTTGCTTCTGCCCGTGGGTTTTTTGGCACCACACCTCGGAGCAGGTTGGATGCACGCGCCGGTCAGGTGGCGCCAAGCGGTTCTGAAAGCTTCAATGATTAAAAAAACAGCTTCCAAGTTTTTAAGAATTGGTTCAAAAAACAAGACTTATCTGGGGCAAATTGATATAATTCCTAAACCTGACATTAAGATGAATGTTTAGCATGAATTGCGAGGATTCTCTGAAACCTAAACCACATTTCTTCGGGTGACCTCGGCCCGCAAATTTGCCGAGAACTGGTGATGGATGGCATTTCTGCAATCCAAGATGTTTTAACGAAACAAAACCTTCTGACAGGGTTGTAGATTTGGCCCTGAATCAAAGCCAAACCCTGGAAACCAATATCTAGATCCTTGGGTATCATCACTATTATATAATATTCAATCTAGGGAAACTGGTCTTCATAAGCCCTGATCATATTTTTCGGGGGGGTGTTGGGAAGGGGGACTAGCCATAAATGGACTGCAAAGAAAAATTTACAGTATATGTAACCTAGCAGGCCCTAAAAAGAAAAGCTACATAGATCCAGCCTTCATTTGGCAAGCAATTTTTCTTGAAAAGTTGGCCAAAGCACTGCCCCGGTTGGTAACTTTGCAAGAAAATCGCTGGATTTCCCCCAATTTTTTTCGGCAAAAAAAAGAATCTATAGACACTATATGAATCCGAAGTCGCGTTCCCCTTGTGCGAAGCCAACTTGTGTTTTCTTTGCAGCAACTGGACTTCAGTTTATCAAACTAGGTGTAGAGTCTATGATTAGAGTCGATGATTTTTTCGGGGGCCCTAACGATGTCCGTGGGGCTTCCCAGGCAGGAAATAAGGCCTTATTAAAGGATTATCAAGCACCATTGTCCCTTGAGCAGGCCTTACTGGGGCCTTATTTCAAGGAGGGAGGTGGCATTCGAAAGATTTCTGCCCCTTAGATTCTCAATGAAATTTGTGTCAACATCTCTATGTGTGCTATTCGTGATTCCTCGGGGGCTCCCCTCCCTTTTTGGGTGAAATTCCTTTAAACTTGTTGAGTATGGGATGAAATACCACCTTTGTTGATAGAACTTGATACCACCTTTGGGGTAAAGTAGGGGAAGACAATTCTAACTTGACTTGTTAGTTAATTACTTTAAACTCATGATAAGATGAAATCATCCATTGTTATCACTACCTACCTTCCTAGCGACAAACAAGGGTCCACAACCATGACTTGTGACATGGGTTTTTTGACGCTGCCCATGTTAACTTTGCTTTGTGATGACATCCCCAGAGCAATGGCCACACCGATTTATGCCCAGATGCTTGAAACAGTCGGTGCGACGGGAATAGTTATGCGCGCCACAGGAGGGGCAATACCTGAGCTACTGTTGATGGGAAGAGATGCAGCACCTGGTGGGATGTATGTATAAAACCCTGTGAATAATGAGATGAACTGCCAACCTCAACTGGTGAACGCCGGATTTCTGCCATCAAAAGTATCAATGGTTTTTTTGTGACAAACCAAACCGGCGTGGTTCCGAAAATCACACCAAAAAAAAGTGATCATTTCTTGCAAAATTCCTAGGGTTCGGGGGAAGATGATGCGAAAAAAACAACAGTTGTGAGAACTTGGAAAAAAGACTTCACACACGTCAAGAAGCTCAAATTGGATTGGTTTTTCTTGTTGAGATGTTGGCTCGTCTCAGACTGAAAAAAACGCACCCGACGTGTAGGAATCACCCGTCATATGACATGAACCAAGCGCCTGTTCTGTTTCTCTACAAAAAAAATGGCAACAACAAAAAAAACGAAGCTATAGGCTAAATACAAAAATCCTTCTGGATGTTCTTCAAAGAAGACAGACAACCAACCAACCAACCAACCAACCACACACACACACACACACACACACACACACACACACACACACACATNCACACACACACACACACACACACACACACACACACACACACACACACACACACACACACACACACACACACACACACACACACACACACACACACACACACACACACACACACACAACCAACCAACCAACCAATTTGCACTTTTGAAAAGAGAATCTGAAACATCAAGGTCAGAAAGACGTCCGCGGCCAGGCAATCCCTTTCCCCAAGGTGATCAACTTCTTCTTCCACCTCCCTGTGACGCCAAGTCCCCCGTCACCAACTTGTGGCTAAGACCTTATTAAGGGAAACCAGTGATGTTCATAAGCCCTTGATTATAAGCCCTTGGTTTCTGGTAAGAAGTCAGGTACCTTAGGGGGTAGGTTAACTAGCCACTCACCTTCCCCTTCCTCTTCCAAGTTGCCAGTCTCCATCTCTAAATTCATCACCTGCAGTTCGGAAGACATTCAAACAAACAGAGCTGATGCAAGATATGGGGGTTTCCTAAAATGGTGGTACCCAACCACCATGGGTTTTCCTACTAAAAAATGATCATTTTGGGGTGTTTTGGGGGTACCACCATTTTAGGAAACACCCACATCTCAACTGCCTTTGGTTTTTGTTTGGCACAGATTATTTTTGGGGAATATTCCCCTACTACCTTTTAGGGGTTGAGGTCGTGATACGTCGCTAGTTCTGCAATTTTTCGGCCCTCCAACAAAACATCTGTGAAAACCTCATGGTCCTAGCGAACAGCTCTCACTGACCGAAAGCAAGGTGTCTTCCAACCACACTCTTTTCTGAAGAGATTTTGTTTGCTCGTTATAGACATTGATCCTGACTTCATGTCTACACCGTCAACAGGATTTTTGTCTAAACCAGTTCCGTTTTCTGCAGCGAAAGGGGGTGTTTCCCTCGACTGAGTTTACAGAGCATGACTTTCCAAAACCAAAGTCAATCAATTTACAAAAAAGATTACCTGCTTCAAAAATGACCCGAAATTTGGAGGCCCAACAAAAAATCTCCCAGAAATTCGTACAAACATCTTGAATCTTCAGGTTTTATCCATCTTGCCATGTGGGCACCCTGTGGAAACAAACCCCTTTGCCTGGTCGGTCTCGCTTGGGTGGTGGCGATCGCTGACGTGACCGCGATCGGCTTCGGTTCTTGTTCCTCTTTCCATCTTCTATTTTCCTTGGCATCTGGGGGTCATGGTTTCACCCCGGTGAAGCCATGACCCCACAAATCTCTATAAAAGGTTCCGGGGACCCACCCAATTACAGTGGGAAAAAAGGGGGGTGTTTGCAACTTTAAAAAAATGGCTGACGTCAAGTAGTGACAATATTTTGCAACTGACCAGTTCTCCCTTTTTCCAACAGAAATGGAGAGATTGAAACGTTTTTTCACCACATTCCCAATCGAAAAGTTTCTTTAAGAGTTCAGAAATTGACACAAAAATCTCAGAAAAAAGGGTACCAAATTTCAAAAGGCGATCCTCTTCAAATTATTTTTGAGGGGCCGATGGGCTTGGAAGACGATGAGCAGAACATGGGCATCTGCCCAAAAGGTTGTTACCCATTGAACCCATCAAGTCCCAAAATACGGCCTTGATTTTCATACCGCCCCACAGCGGAATTAGGTGGGGGTAGACAACTGTTCAAAAATAGCTGACCGTAACAAGCTCAGAATGAGATGTTTTTCTTTGAACTCATTTGTCCAACATCTCCATCCCTGAAAATGTCTCAAAAAGTAAAGATGCTCCACCAAAATGGTTCCTTTGAGTGACAAGAAGAACAGAAAACCCAACTATTTAGTTTGGAATTTTTCACCTATGCTTCTCCTTACATCTTTTTATCTGTAGGGCCGGCAGTGCCCTCCCTGCAATTTCGGACACCTTTGTTTGGCTTCCTATTTTTTCATAGGAACAAAACTCCCTATTTTCTTAATGACCGGTGACCCAAACTGCTGCGGCTCGGTTCCCCCGCTTGATTCGAGAGATCACCACCGCACTGGCATTGCGCGCATTCTCAATGACCTCGAAAGTGTTTTTTGTTGAATGATGTTTTTTTGGTCTGTCGATAATTTTGGTTTTAGATTGGGCCTTTAAAAAAAACATGTTGGATTTAGCATTAGTTGATGCATAGTTGGTGATAAACTTGGTGGACTTCTTATTCATTCTAGACACATCCCCAGTCGATTCCCCACTTCCATGATGGGTTGAGCGATCTTCAGCAATCAGCTGGCGAAAATCGGCAAAAAATGTCCTTCTCAAATATCTCCAGTCATCCTCAACAAACCTAGACCACCAATTCATCAATCATAGACTTTGAACAAAAGTAATGTGAATGGTTTCAAGAAATATTGGGCCATGGGAGTACAGTATATACATGATTACGTTGATTTTAAATCAGATTTGAATTTGAATTGAGGGGGAAAATATGAGAGATGTAGCATGCAGGTGCTCATCCATTTATACGTCTTTTCCACTCTAAAAGTGTTTTTTTGTTCGAAGAAAAAAAACTACAGGAACGGTATGAAAAACGTTGACTTTTTTAACGGTCTCAAAAGTCACAACTCTGTTGTTTTTCTTCCCCCCCTTCATGATCCTCATGGGTTCATGTTTTTTTGTTCACAAATCTTTTTAATACACAAAGACCACTTCAGCCCAACCTCAAAGCATGTTGTGTGTGTTGACATGGGTTGTTTTATTTTCAAACGTTCGGAGAAGTGACCATAGATTTTTCATCCTGCCAAAAAGCTGGAAAACCACGAGTTGAATGACAGGGAAAACCGGATCATGCAAATGAAGAGATGATTATCGCTACCCATTGAGTTCCCAGGGTTTTGGCAACGCCCAAACAATAGGCTACCCCCCACCCAGGATGCAATCGTGGCAAACGCATCCTGGGTGCCCAAAATAAACTGCACCATTTCACTCAGGGGTTTTCCCCGTGGATTTTTGTCGGAAATACTGTTGATGGCTGAAAATCCTGCTACAGTAACCAGTTGAGGTTGGTAGTTTATCTCATTACTTACGATGGGTTTTCTACATCCCAGGTGGTGAAAACTCGCCGCTGGATTTCTGAAGCATCAACCCGTACCACTTCCATCGCCAAGGCACATTCCAGCCTTGATCGATACAAGCATCACGCACCTGTCATACGTCAGGATCAACCGAAAACTCTGAAGGGGTTCAAGGTATAGGTGGCAGACCCAAACATGGCCTTGGAATATGAAGAATTGTTTGATAAATTTGATCTTAATCTGGCCAAATGGAAAAATACTGTTGATGGAAGAAATCCTGCACCAGTTGATATGGCAAATATCCCATGATTTGCAGGGTTTCATGCATCCCAGGTGGTGCAGGATTTTTTCCATCAACAGTATTTCACCAACCTAGATTTCCCTGAATTTTTTAGGGATTTCTCTTGCTCTTCGGCTACCTTTTGGGGGAAATTGGTCGTGTGAGGTCGCGAGCTAATTTGACCAGATATAAGTACCCACCTAAAACAAACTCATTTCCTATACAAACTTTAACTTCAACATCATTTCGGATTCTTCTGGATTTTTTTGGTGCAAAAAACAACTTCCACCTTTTTGGTGCTTAATTTTCTTTTACTACCACAACAACTTCGTACTGATTGGGTTCTTTTTGGAACCAACCAAAACCACAACTTCCACAACAATCATGGGAATCTAAGGGCACCCCTGTCCCTGACAAAGGCCCTATCGAGGGACTAGCAGGTGCTTTTTGTGTCCCAAAAAAGTGGGAGGGAAGCGTGGCATTGGGGGGGGGGGCCCCTTATAGATTCCCATGAAACAAACACACAGGGGGGGTGGCTCCTACCACTTCCCACCGCCACTTCAATCCTACCTCTTTGGTGGCTCCGCGCAGTCTGGCAGCCGCAGACTCATTCAGTTCATTCTCCTTGATGAACCTGGCGCTCATCCAAGGTGACAAAAAAGATAGCTCCTTGGAAACACTCGGGAAACTGTTCCATAGCAAGCTGAAAATTGATGAATATATACATATTTAAAGATGTACGTACATTCAAAAACGTTTAAATGTTCCGTAAGGAATACATCTAATATTCTAATGGTGTTTTTTTTCAGTTCCAATGTTACCTAGGCAATCCAGCATACATCTCTAGCTTAAAACCTTCCCTTGCCTAGTGCAGTAAACCGGCAATGCAAACCCCAACGTCAAAGCCTTGATTTGGTGCCCTTTAAAGACTCCAGGTGTTTTTTTGGAAGCGAAACTCAACCATTTCCAGGGCGGATAAAGGGGTGCCTCATTTGGAGCAAAACCTTTCCCAGTGAAAGAGTAAACTAACATGACTAGTAAGAAGAGGGGGGACACTTCCCAATTAGTTTATGAAAACATCTTCAAAATGGGCCCTCTTTTCTCCTGTTGCTATATCATTTTCCTGGAATGTTCTGATTCTCTACCGGATGGTTTTTTGGCAGTTCGTCAACATGTCCTTTAAGGTAGCTCTCTCCAGTTTAGTAAAGAATCTCACAAGTCATCCCCATCGCTCCAACGTTTTCCCCGGTGATATCTTTGAATCCGTGGTTTTTCAGCATAAAATTAGACCAAATCAACTCGGATCATCTACTTCAATGATCCCAAGTACAAGAAATACAAATAACAAGTACTATCCGGAGACAAGCCAAGCATATAGGCAATCCCTATAATCCTTATATTGGCATATCATATCATAACCCCGATTATAATATATAACTGGGTAGTATAATTCCCTATGTAGAGCAAATAAACATGGTTTTGATCACTGCTCATATAAGCAGGCATATATATAGCTTGCACCCCATCCCATCCACGTTTACCCTTCACCTATCAACTGTGCTCATCCGCTTCGATCCCCGCTTCCCACCACGGGAACGGGAGCGTCGCTTACTGCGATTTCGAGATACGGAAAGGGGAAAGTGGGAAGCAGAAACATGGTAACATGGACCCAAAAAATGGAGGTTTGGAAGATGATTTTCCTTTTCAATTGGATGATTTTTGGCTTTAAAAATGTTGATTTTACAGTGGTCAGTGTCTGACACCAACCCAAACTTCATGCACCATCTTAAGGGAAATCCTTCAAATTGACCATACATTTGTGCTTGATCCCCAAAACATGGGTGGCATTCAAAGACTCAATAGAACTAACAGCAACTTTACCCCCTTTTCAAGGCAGTTTTGAAAACGATGTTCCTTTTCCAAAGGATGGATGTGTGGTAAAGTGCAATAAAGGTCCCGTTGGAAAAATAGTGATGATTATTTTCCCACAAAAAGTTCACCAGGGTTTAGAAAGGGCGCCACGCATCATTTATGATGGAATGCAACAATACCATAGGGTCATTTTAAAAAAATATACATATACTGTTGATGGAAGAAATCCTGCACCAGTTGATATTTTGTTTATCCCACTATTTACAAGATTTTGTACATCCCAGGTGGTGCAGGATTTCTTCCATCAACAGTATTTCCTGTACTATAGAAATAGAGCGGAATCATAAAATCATTGTCAGGTGCCAAGATATAGATACATTTGAGCCACAAAAAAAAACTTATTACTTTCCATGATAACTGGTTGGTTAATAGGGATCCTTATTATGGTTTATTAAAATCCCTATATAACTGGGTAGTAAAATCCCCTATATAGCCTAACTAACCAGTGTTTTATTCATTGCCCATTTGCGGATAAAGTTTTTTGCACCTATACAGTTGGAACTTGACTCACCGAATTTTGAAAAAGTTACCTAGACCTGTGGCGGCTGCAAAGGAATTTCGGACCAAAAAAAAGGCCGAAGTCTAGCCAGGTGTTTCAACTACACATGCATATCATGTCATATATGATATACATATATGATATAGACCACATATATACAATATACAAAAACAATGATAAACATATTTACATATGTACAGTATATATTTAAGTAAAATTCCATGTTTCGTGTCGGCTCTGTGTTTCAAAAAATCCTCACCTTCTCCTTTTCCACGATCAAAAAACTTCTCTCAAACTGGGCGCTCCGAACCGTCGTCTTCGATCCCTTGATGCACTACGGCTATCGCTATAGTCATAACTGTATGACCTTAGAGACTGGAAACTCATCTGCTTGGCTTTTTTTCGAGGGGAGTTGGTTTACCCCAAAGTTTTGGATACACCCCCAGAAGTTCAACATAGACCCTGAAAAGAAATTTTGTTGGAAGATTGATTTCCTTTTAAGATGGCTACTTTTCATGGGTCCATGTGAAAAACTTTGGGCCATGAATCGAGGCCATGAATCTCAAACCTCCTGTGATTCATGTGGTTCCATCTTTTTACCCCCCCACCTGATTGCAACCCTTTGAGAGGGACCAGTTAGGGAGTAGGGAAAATGCTCATCCAGGCTGCATAAATGAGTGCGTTTCGCACAGCCCACAGGTCATTCTGATCCATTGTTGCAGTCAAGCTATTCTTTTCATAGGTTGATGTATAATTGGTGGGTAAAATCCAGCTGACCACAGTTTGCCAGGGTTGCAATGGTGAGAATATCTCATTCATTATACAGTCTGTAAACCATCTCAAGGGGGAAAACCCTGGATTTTGTTCATCAAGAGTTTGTGGAAAACGCCGGCATGAGCTTTCCGTAGGCCTCCCACTTGGTAGTTTTTCCAAGTTTTCCAAATATATATACGTATAGCTTTCTCCATTCCTAGGTGGTAGTTGGTAGGTCCCAATCATCTATACCAAATACTACCCTCTCTGAAAGTAAACATAGCCCCTGAAAATAGGCCTCCCCAAAAGGAAACTAGTCTTTCCAACCATCCATTTGTCTGATCCTATGTTAGTTTCAGGAAGGGTAGCTCCAGATTCAAAATGGCTACTTGCGGGTCCCCTATTCCAATGCGTCCATCGTTTTTTGTTATCGCATTCCAACTTTGATGGCTCCACCAGAAACACATGTTTTCTTTTCCGAAAAACCAACCTGACTTGGAAAAAAAAAATAGACGAAATCCGATTCGTTCAAACCTAGAAACCTCTGTTTTGCTATACTTGGAGGATGGGACCCCATGACTCGTAAGTAGTTAGGATGTAACCCCCATTGAAATAGCCATGGAGTTCGGCCATTTAGGAAGAGGTCCCACAACCACAGGTCTTGGGGACTTATGATCACCATGGTTATTAACCACTTACGTTTCGTCACGGGATGATCCTCCAAGTAAGTGTCGGAGTCCTGGTGTCTCGGAAACGAAGGGGTCTTCGAGGTCACATCATCATGTGCTAACCAACCAAACCTACCCCCAGGTCCCATGAACCCATTTTTTCTTTGGGATGGCACATCACTTTCCATCGCATGGTCATGGCCAAATTGCCGGAAAGGGATATGTTCTTGTCTAAGAGTGTGTGTGTCAAACTTGTCCAAGACGCCTAGGAAATCATATGGAGACCAGCTCAGTTTTGTTTTGAAAGTTTCCTCAACTGTCTCAAAATTTTGGCGAGAGTAACTTCGGATTTTCGTCGAAAAAGGTTTCAAAAAAAATGCACTTGGAAAGCAAGTTGCTGTTAATTTCCATCAATTTGACTCCTAAAAACAACCACAGCTGCCATAAAAAAATGGTATCTACACTATGTTTTCCAGGCACATCCCATTCCCATGTCAACGTCCCCTATCAAGATTACCATATCACCATCCCATTGGGAGTGGTACACACAGACCTTGGGACCCCCCAACGCACTGCGGCTTCGGCGCCGGCCCATGAAGACCTGAAAGGGCCCAGTTTTTTGTTGGATGTTCCAGGAAGTTAGTACATGGTTAGTAAACGGCTTATAACTTATAACCTACTTATAAATGAGTTCCACTGTACCCACCTAAACACTTGGATGTCCCGGGAGGGAAGTTAGGATCAATCGTTAGTAAATGGGTTATTTCACCTACTTCTAAATGAGGTATATTGGGGTTATAACCCACGTATACCTACCTTTTACTAACTTCCTGTGGGGCATCCGAGAACGCACAAGAGTTTTACAGGGAAATCGCCGGCTTATCTTCCAGTCCCATCCGTTTTCTATCTTAGCAAGCTGTGAAAAATTTCGGTAGGATGAACGTATCTTTTTGGAGGGAATTTTTAGGTAGCATTTAAAGGTAGAAATGGAATGTCCCCAAAACAGGGACGAATTTCAAAAGGAAACGAATCATCTTCTAGTTCCAACGATTCATTTTCAGGGGATATTCGTTTGCTTTCTGGGTATCTTATATATCATATTTCTATATCTGACTCTTCAGAAAATGGGGTTTCCAGGCCCTGGAAGAAAACTCTCCCGAACAAATTTTCGAATCATAACGAAGGTGATGTGGATAACCACGATGATGGCGAGCTATGACAATGTACATTCGTCAATCATCGTCAGATTCACCAAAAAGAAATACCCCCAAAAGAGCAATCCAAAAATTCCCAAGACATCGATTGGGAGGTTCCTCAATTTGAAAGCAAAGGCCAAGAAATAACTATATAAGTATTGCATGAACATCTCAAAAAAAAAACAATTGCATTCCGGCCTTCAAACTGCTTTTTCAAAAAAAACAACTGGTACTTAGAGGTTCAGGATACTTAGTAAGTGGATAGTAACCAGGGCTATAACCCTTTTAAGTGGGTTACATGTCCCCTAACTAGGGTTATAAACCTACATATAACCAGTTACTAAGTATCCTGAACCTCTAAGTCGGATAACATCTTTGTATAAGTTGAACATCTCAACATGATGGATCGTACCCGCCCTTGTACCACGGCCACGGCCTGGGCTTCAGAGCTTTCAATCAACGACGCTAAAATGATGGCTTCACTCCCCCACAACTCATTCCACTTGACGCAAACAGCCATGCATGGAAAATACAGAGAAGGACTCGTGAAGTTCCATGTTCCACAAAATACGTTTGAAAACAACCAGTTGGGATACTTAGAAAACAACCAGTTGGGACCCATGAATGGATCAAACTTCACCATCTAAGAAACTATTCCTTGTGTCGTGCCGGTGGAAACACTGGAAAACCAGTGTTCTCCAGGAAAGCAAATAAAGGTCCATACTAGTAAAATAGTGATGATTACCCTCCTGGGAACTAACATATCCCCGCCCAAACTATGTTTGAAGATGATTTTCCCTTTCCCAAGGTGGGATATGTTAGTTCCCTGGAGGGTATTTTCCAACAAAAAATTTGCAGGGTTTTTTCTCAGGCCCCAACCTATTCCCACAACTGGAAACAGAGAGGCGCCGATCTACGAGGCGCCCTTTTCGTTCTGCGAGTGCAGGCACTGTGGCGATGTAACTTGCCAGCGATTCGACACTCGACACTTCCACCACTTCGTGTAGAAAATGTTGAGGGGCCAACTGCCAACTGCCAACAACTTCCAAGCTGTGAACCAAACCTGGAAAGTAATTACAAGCATTGTGATGTATCATAGTTATGCATATTTCATATTTTCATTTAAGGCGCCCTTTTGCATGAATTAAAGCCCCCTCTTTTGGGTGGGAGCAGTTGAGGCATTCCCATCTGCTGATCAATGTTGCTGCTCAGCGCGCGACAGTGGTCACCGTGGACGTCATCGTCGTTGTCATGGTCATAGTCATGGTCGTTGTCATGGTCACCGTAGCAGTCTCCGCTGTGGTTTCTGTGGTGGTCTCACTGCTGCATCCCTGCAGAGAAAGGGAAGTCACTGATGCCAAGCACACTGCTGCCAAATAGCGCAAGAACTGCATGATCGCCAAACAAAAAGGGTCAAAAGAGCCTCTTCGATTTTCCTCTGCTTGAACTCGGCTGCGGACAAAAACAACATGCTTCGAGAGCTTAGAAAGTTTCACCCGCATCACACCTTTCAGCAACTCAAATGAGAGTTCAAAGGCTTAAGAACATTTCTTTTCAATAGTCGAATCTCTGGCATGCAAAACATACAAAACATGTCATAAATCGTCATGTCAATCTTTGAAATGAGCAATCCATGTGAAATTGACAAAAATTTGATTCCTTCTTTTTTTCTTTGACTTCTGGACGCTCAAAAAAATGAACATGTTCCATACAACCAACGTTTTTCAGTAAAATCCGGTAAATCTTCCACCTGATGCCCCAGCTCCCAGTCCGTGTGGATTTTTTTCCTTCATGATGCATCATGTAACATGCACAACACGGAACTTCACGCAGTTCTTCAGATCGTGAAATCATTCTAGATTATGGCTGATGTCACTGCTGGAATGGCATCGAATATCAAATCATCTGCTAGCAATGCATGGAAACTCTCATTCAAACAGACTGCAAGAACCTGATTAGCATAAATCACTTGCAACTTTAGATAACCATTTTCTCACCAGCAATGTCAATAGGAGATCAAATCATGCAGAATCAGAAATGTCGAAGTATAATATCATGGTGCAAAATCTTCACTTTGGTTCCTATGGTTTGTATTTAAGCAGCTGGTTTTAAAAGGCGGCGATTTCTGCAGATTCTGCCGGCTTCAGGACATCAACTTTTCAAAGAAGTTTTCTGTCAACCGTTTGATTTCGTGGATGAAGGACACAACAACAATGAGCCAGGCTGAGCCAAGGTGTATATTCGTTTGACTCCCGAGAGTAACAAGTAAAAACTACAGGCAAGCGACACTTTTCCGTCTGGCACTTGAAACGATTCGGTCACTTCTGGCTCTGAGTTTGTTGCTGCAGGTGGCATCCAAATGATGGAAATCGCAAAATGACCGGTGTAGTATGCGGTACAATATATTGAACACAAAGGCATGCAGGAGTTGCTAGCAAGAATCATAAGAATGATTTTAATACCATAATATGTATATATACTGTGCGATCCATTTAAGATCCTGAATACTGCAACCAAATCAAGTCCGTTAGTTAACAACCCATTGGACAAAAACATCTGCCTCAATTCCTTTTGTTTCTAAACTACTTGACCTGGCAACTTACAGCTACTTGCCATTCATCACATGCTCCTTCACGAAAGCTTGTCTATGCCTGAGCAGTGCAGAGAACGGAAACATCCATGCTGCAAAAACCGGAGTTTTCAAGACTGGTGAATAAACGCAAAGTTGGAAGACAGGGGAGAAAGCTTCCAAAAAATTCTAATCCTCTCCAGAAGCATGTTTGATTCATTTCATCTAGAGTTAACATCATCAGTTTTCGCATTACTGGCTTCAGAAAAAGCACAATGGCAATGATCAGCCACCAGACAAATGAAAAGTGATGTAGATTTCAAACGGCAGGGCAACACGAAAGATCAGGACATGACATGTGAGCCACAAAAAAAAAACACGTACTTTCCATGAAATACTGGTTGTTTAATGACAGGATCCTTATATATAGTGGTTTATAAAATATTCCCTCTACAACTGGGTAGTTGTTCATCCCCTATATAACTTAACCTAAACAACAAAACGGGGCCTTTTTTTTCAGGACGCTCATGTGGACCTGCTTGGAGCTGGCAACACACCCTTCGCCAACCAAGAATCCCTACCTCCACTGGCATCATTCATGGCAACGGATACCTGCCAGAACATATTTCAAAATACATGTCTTATCAGAGGTACTAAAAAAATTGCCTACCATACATTCCATTGCACAACTACAACTACGCTTCAAGGAGCGCTACCTTTTTCATCATGGTAGCAAATTGAGGATTGCTGGAATTTACCTGCATACCGGCCGCCTGCACATTTGCCTCTACAGTAAATATGGTTACTTATCCTTTGGGAAAACAAACAATCAGGGTGAAGTCAACCATGTTGGCTTGTGCGAATTCTGAACAACAAGAATCTTGTTAGAGAAAAACTCATGCAAGATCATTCACACGAAGCGGTGCTGTGCTGAAGCACATGTGGCATGCCCAACTCACAGATCTTTGAAACTTGAAAGGCAAACTTCACATCACATTTTTGAACCAGTTCCGCCACTTCCAGCTCCAGGCATCATGTGGCGATAACATATGCAAATTCGAAACAAAATCGGAACATGATCTTACAGGGCGACGTGTATTTGTGCGGAGATCATAACAATTACAACTCTGTGGGTCACAACATACATAAAAACTTTGCATGATACAACCATCCATAACGTCAAGCCGAACCTCTTTGAATAGGCCACGTGTCCTCCGGCTTGCCGGTGCCTGGCAACCTCGGATGCTTCAAACAGCGTCATCCGAAGCTCATGAGTCCAAATGAATGAAGGAAATGTAGGAATTTATACATGGATGGTTATAAAATGGATAGCAAACTAAATGTAAATACGTTATGGATGGCAAAGTCACAAGATGTGAGCAGAATCTGCACCAAATGGATCCATGCGCTAAAAAATGTCCGCCAGTGAAGTCAATTGGATTCACGCTTGGATTCACCGGTAGGAAACTCGTGGTTCAGAAACATGGCTCATACTCTTGATGGAAGAAATCCTGCACAAGTTGATAGGTAGTTTATCCCGCTACTTACAAGGCTTTATACATCCCAGGTGGTGCATGGTTTCTTCCTTCAACTGTATGTTTTTGGGCCTTCTGAAATTCCGAAATTTGAAGATGCAAAACCAATTTTGGAGAAATTCAGCTGATTATCCCATTCTCCTTGACTGAAAACTCGACACAGCCGCGACAAGAAAATATCAAACTTTGGACCAAAATTAAGGGGTAGAATCAAAGTTTCAGGCCATTCAACCTATCACAAAGTTATAAGCAGGATTTATGAATAAAAGAGCCAAATGGCATCTTGTCAAATCATTCTTTCGGCACCCTTGTCAAGCCAATCCTCAGTTTTTGTAATTTCTATCTTCATGCAATTCGAGGAACTTGTTGAGGGATCATGACATAGAGAAGGCACCCGCAAACTGCGGTCTTCATCTCACAGTCCTGGTGAAAAGCCGCAAGTAATGACTCAGGAATCTGAAATTGGAAGCATGAAAAGTGGTTGAAACTTGATTGACTGAATAAAATTGACTGAATGATATGATGAATGAATCATCAATAAATGAAGGTATGCTTGAAACTTGAAATTGATGATATCGGCGTGGCATCAAGAATTCATATGGTGCATCATGCCAAGGGTGGAGCCCCAGGGGTGAAACTCCCGAGATGAAACGCCTTCACTGGGGATGGAGCTCGGTATTTTGAGGAGAGGAAATCAGCAGACTCGACTTCGTCTTTTCTTCCATGCAAGTTCGATGTCTTCCTAATTTAGACGTTTTCCTAGTACTATGTAAACCCCTCGGGCCGTCAGGTTGGAGAGGCCCCGGATGTCATCCTTTGTGAGCCGGTTGAACCGCAGGTCCAATTTCTTCAGGTTGGACAGGCCACTGAGAACCTCCTTGGGAATTGTAGTGAGCTTGTTTTCCCTCAGGTTCAAAGTCTCCAGCTTGGATAGGCCAGTGAAGACCTCCTTGGGAATTGTAGTGATCTGGTCCCTGGCAAGACTCAAACTCTTCAGAGATTTTGCTTGATGTACAAGCCTGCCCGGGTCTGTCACGATGAAATGGTTCAGGGTGAGATGCTGGATCTTGGCGATTTGACTGGAGAGGTGGTTCCAGGCTTCGGCCGATGGGACTTTCGCGAAATCATTGCACCTAAGGCAATTCACCTTTAGGTCCTCCAAGTTCTGCGCAAGATTCAGGGCCAGACTGACGAAACAGAGATCTGAAGCATCGTCCAAAGCTGCAGTTAAGGCCTTGACGCCCGGGAAAGTATCACTCAAACTGGGCTCAGGAGTCAATTCCATCAATTGCATCAGTTCCATTCTGTGTGATGCCACCAATGCATCCAACAATATTTGTGGCATGCCCAACTTCCAATGGCCAAGAATGCGCAGCACCTTCGGTAATGCAGTGATTTGACCCACTTCCAAAGCTGCTTTGGCAAGGTCCTGATCAAACAAAGCTGGATCATCCTTCGACTGGGAGCCCTGCGAGTCGCTGGTGACATTCATGGCTCGCAACCAGGCCAGTGCCTTTGTCTCATCCATCGCTTCCAGTTGTGCCACGAAAAATCTCACTGGAACTTTGGCACCACGTTTTTGCAAATGCACAATACCTGTGCTGTCGTGGTGCCATGCTGTGGGCATTGTACATGTATCATGCCCAACATCCTTCTGGCATGCCAAAACTTTGAGGACCCCTTGGGGCGGCAGCAGTGCTGGCACGTGTTTGAATTCACCATATCCCACATGCACCCCCCGACCACCCAAGCCATTTTGTGTGATCAACTCGCACAGCTTCGCAAGTGTCTCCTCGGAACAACTCCGGAGGAGTTGGCACGTAGCATCTGCCGATTCGAGCAAACTCTTCTCCACGGAGACATTGCGCTTGAGCAACGTGCAATTGTGGTACTCAGCGGCCCAAGCAGCAGGACTATCCACCTGAAAGTTCATGCGCACCATGTGCTCCGCCAAGGGGGCCTCCAGGGAGGATCAAATCTAAATTGAAAACAATAAGGAAAACAATAAGGAAAACACTACGTAAGTAAACAGCAAAGAATGACCAACAAGACTTTCAATAAGAAAATTCAATAAGAAAACAAAGAAGAAAAGAAGACCATGATTTTTGCACAACTCTCAATCATCACCAAACGTCCTTCTTGTCCTTCACTTTGGAACTTTTCGGAACAACTGTAAAGCGCAGAAGTGATTCTGGCCGCCCACTCCAAGGATCCACTGTGATGGTAATGGGCTTCGCATTGATACCGATACCAGGCTTTGCACCGCAGAGGGTGTACCGTTCACTCAATAGCGGGCTTTCATTGCATTTCGTGTAAATGGCAAAATTTGTTGGCATCTCCAGAGTTGTGGCGACTTCCCATTGCACCACAAAGGCCTGGTGTATTCGATGAATTGGCAAAACTTGTCAAGTCAAGTCAGGAGGAAAAGTGGGCACAACAGCTTTTCCTCGAACCACCCTTCCCAAAAAATGCACAACAAATATCACCAAAGAGTGCACAAAAGAGCAATGCACATCCACATCATAATATAGACTGCAAATCTCAGAATTATATCACCCCCAATATGCTTATAAACTCTGAACATATCATGCGTTCAAGTGTTCTGGCACCAGAGAAAACGTTCCACGAGCAAAACAATGCACATTGAACTCACCATTGTATTCACCTTGTGTCTACTTATGAACTTTTAACGTGCAGTCATGTGGGGTCCCTCTCCTGTGCATGTTGCGATGTGCATTTTCATATAAGCAATTGTGATTGGGGATGATTGGCTGTGATTAAACTTCACTTCAAAAAGTGATGCAAATTTGTCAGCTTCAAAGTTATTCAAATGTTGTTTCAGCCAGGGCACTGGGTCTGGGAGCAATGGCATCACTGACAGCTTCAATGCAGTGATGTTTTCAGGGTCGAATTTTGAGACATTCACCACTACGTTGCCTGAATCAATCCACAAATTGGTTTCGATGATCTTGATCCTGTGGTCATTGTCTTCTGCCAAAAGGCATCCAATAACATCATTGGCGAAGGGAATACCACGTCGTAGTTGGATTAGTTGGCTGTCTGATCCAAAGTGTTGACCACCAACATCCAAGTTCAGTATGAATCCCAAATTTGCTAAGCTGCCTCTCCAATCTGGACTAATGCCTTCAAACCGAAGCAAGCCATTCAAATCCTGGCCATTTGGACATCTGCCTGAAGTCTCAGAAGTCTGCCTACATCCAACAAATTCACCCGAAATTTGGCGGCTGGAATAGAGGCTGGATGACCTGGATGACCATGAGATGCTAGAGATGTTTGAGACGTGGCTTTCCAACTGTGTCCTGTTTCCTTCAATGAAGAAACATCCAGCGTCACTGACGAAATAGTTGAAGCAATGTAATTTGTTGTGGCATTTGCTCCTGCATGTCGTCTCATTGATAGAATTCGATTCTTCAAAAGTCGTCCACAGTTCTTGTCTTTGATCCTCATATTCCTCTGCTTTGCGAGGAAAGTTGAAGACAAAGTCGGTGAGAGTGACTTCAATCATGAAGTCATCAGAACCTATCATTGAAGTCGGAGGCCGCAGGATTTGTAAATCAAAAACATATATAGTTTGAACCCATCTGAAAAATATGAGTCAAATTGGGAATCTTCCCCAAATAAGGGTGAAAATAAAAAATATTTGAAACCACCACCTAGATTTATATACATGTATATATGGACTATCTACAGAGAGATATGTTCTATGGCTCAAACTGCTTCTGATCGCGGGAGATAGTAGAAATGACATTGAAAAAGTCTCGGTGAAATATACCTTGCGTTGAGGTGGCAAAGGCAAAACGATGCGATTCCTGCTGATGCATACGTATTGAATGGATATGTATTGAATGGATACGCGTGAACTGGATGCGTATTGAATGGATACATATTAAAACGATACGTATTGAAGGGATGCGTATTGAAACAATATGGGTGGAATGATGCTTATTGATATGCATGATATGATATACACCAACAGTCTTCTGAAAAACCCTGCGACGAAACGTCTTTTGGGAAAAAAATAGATGATTCATTGCCTGGCCTGCTGGAACACTGATGATAGACCCAGGTAGTGCGGACCATGCCAGTTTTGTCTCAAAGTCTTGGGCTGTGATCTTCACCGTGGTCGGAAGTGTCATCAGGGGAGAGAATCGCACCTGTACCAAATGCTCCGAAATAATCTTTTCAAATTCGAAAAATATATTTTCCAATATGGTGTACCTGTAAAAAAATCGTCAACACGTTGTTGCAAAAGCAAAAAAACATATCATTGTGAAGGGATGAAACAAAGCATTTGTTCATAGACATTTTGAAGAAACATCTTTGAATTTTCAAGAAAACACAAGTTCCGCAAAAAAAACTCCCACCAATCTCACCTGGTACTCCACGGGATCCAAAGAAACTCGCAAGCCCTTCACATAGATATGACTGATACGAGGCACGTGACGTGGTGATAAGTGAATCTCAGCCACCATGGAACCACTGGAGTTATCCGTCATCTGAATCTGCATGGGTGTTGACGTATTGGGCTGAGTGTAGTTGATCCTTGACGTGCGAAAGTTGACGAATCAGGTCAGGTGGCTTGGCTTTTTTGCACTCCCGACACGACTCTAGTCGTCATGAAAGACCTTCTTTAGTAAGCCGTATAAACCGACTGAACCGACTACAAGACCAATAGAACGAATGAATGATACTTCATTCAGTACCATCCAGTTCTGAGTGGGTGCGAATGGGACGAAATCTACAAAACTTAGGGGCCCATTCTGCAAGGCCCAGCCACGACGTACCTTAAAGAGCAGTCGAACCTCTGGAACTCCCAGAGGTTCGACCATCATGACATCCTCATGTCTGCCTAAGGTATGCTGAAGCCTGTCCACAAGGACTTCATAGCGGGTTTGCCAGGGGTGAAACTCGAGGCTGGGGGAACTGGCGAGTTGCAAATTGGAGAGTTGGCCTCTTGAACAAGCATACACCATGACTTGGCTGGCTGTTATGATCAAGGAAGCCATGACCATTGCCACAAAGCTTGGCAGGACTAAAAAACCAGCTCGAGAGCCAGTAAGGTGAAAGATGGTACGGCCATGCCAAAAGGTATCACGAATGTTCATATCCTTCGCGTCCTCCATGAAGCTTCCCAGACCATGGCCTTCTGTCTCTGACTCTTTCGCTGTTTTGGAAAGCAAGTCGTGGATGTCGTCATTGCGACGGCCAGCTGAAATCAAAGCCTTCCAAGCTATGAGCTTCAAACTGGGGACTTCGGAGACAAAGTCAGCATTCACCTCCAGGGAGAGAAACTCATCCTAGAACCGGAGAGTTTTGTGCAAACGAGGAAGGAAGAAAGAAAGAGTGAATGTCCCTCTTTACATGGTACATTCATTTTCATTCATGTAGGTACATTCATTTCATGTTCATTCATCTTCCCCAATTTTGCCTCAAGAGTCTTCAACTTCTTCTCCAACGCTCGAATCGTTTGAATTGCTTTGAGCAGTGCCCATGTGGAACCTGCCAGCGCCACCAAGGCCAGGATGATGTTCATGATACTGGAACTCACTGACCAAAGGACCGCCAACAAGTACGATATCCTTGGAGAAAAATCTCAGGTCATTGGCCCCAACAGCATGGCATCCCGGTGAACACTGGCATGAATGAATATGAAATATCATGAATGTACCCATGCATTGTGAACAGGCGATCTCACAGATTTCGCCAGTTGTGAGGCACGTAAGAGAAATCCTACAGATCCGAACCCCTTCAAACACTTTGGAAACACTCTGGAACCCTCCAAATAAAAACCTTCAAAGACAAAAACCCAAATCCCAAATCCCAAGGCTTGAAGGGAAAAAAACGACAACGGAAAGATCTCCGAAAATTCAGCCTAAACCATGCAAGGTTTTTCAGGCAATCCAACTCTGAAAGTCTAAGAAAAAACTGAGATTTCATGAATTTTGGTTGAGGCTCAACATGGTGAGCAATGCATAGTCCAAGTAGGAGGAATTCATAGGCTCTGTCAAAAGACAGCCTTGCCCTAAGCAAGCGTGGGCAAGCTGCATTTTGCAAATGACATTGCCCAGCCGCACAGCCCCAGCCATTGCCAATATAGCTGGGAAGGCTGCTATAAACCAAACAAACGCCTCAAACAAATTGAAAATCTGCGGACAAAAGCCTCTCTGGACGATCCTACCATGCTATGCATGTGCTGTGCATCTGCTGTGCCAAAGAAAAGTTTTGGATAGGTTGGTTGTATCGGAAGTTTTTCGATTGTACTCAAGATTTTCAGATATCTTCCTGAAAGTCTTCGCCAAGTTTGTTCTTATCTTCAACCGAGAAACTTCTTCATCACTGGATTTGCGGACGAAGAGTAGAGTTCCCATCTGCAAGGCTGCGAGGGACAACAAGAAGCCTGCACTCCAACCTGGGATTTGCGGTTTCTTGATGCAGAAAGGAATGCAAATCTCATTTGCTTCAAACAAATCGTCACCATTCATCACCTACAGAATGGCAAGTTAATGGTATGAATTATGAATATCCGACTCGATCTAAGAAATGCTGAAGCCTATGGCTCTGGTGGTATGGTATGGTTGGTATGGTCTAGAGTCTAGTCCATCTTGGTGATCTTGGTGTAAAGTGGCATGGTGGCACTACTGCTGGATGTCCAAAAAATCCACAGATTCTGGGAGGTGCCCTGTTTTGTGGTCAGTTTCCAAACTGGCAACCAATTTTTCTGAGCAAAAAATTTATGTCAAAATTAAGTTGTTGCCTTCGTAGAGCCGAACGTCACAGGGTGAAAAGTCAGGCACCGGCACCGGCATCACTTCGTCATGGTTTTTCTCATTTATTTCGTTGTCAGGTCGTGGAGGCAGTACGCAGACACACAATGTGGAATAGCAAAATCGCTTGCCAGGATATCTAGCAGGCATGACCAAGACAAGGAAAACAAAATACAATCATGCAAAGACACATTATGTTAAGGAAATGAACAAACACATATTGCAAAATGACACAACCAAGGCACCGGACAAGAGACACCATGTGGGAGACAAATGAAGAAACATGCAAGCAGACCCAGTGCAAAACCATTCAGCCAAGAAATCCACGAAAAGACACCATGCGGGAGACAAATGCATAATGCAAACAAATGCACTCAGACTTGCTGGAAAATGATCCCGGCCAATGCATCCAGAAGCGGAAAACCATGTGGGAGACTAAGAATTACATCCGGGCCAGGCAGGCATCCAGCCGAGCAAGCATCTCGAGACCAAGGAAAAGAAATTGGAAAATGATCCTGCCAAAACCCGGCAAACAATCATCTGGGACCATCTGGGAGGCAAATGAAAGGAAATTGAAGGAGACATTTGTCACAAGGCCAAGGCATACAGCAGAGCAAGTCACCCAAGGCATCCAGCACAGCCATCCGGGTGCCATCGAACCCCTCACAGGCGAAGCTGTTTTTGATAAAAACCTGGGGCTCAATAGGCGCCAGGTTTAAACCATGAAGTTCTTTGGATCTCTTTCGACAACCAAGGAGCTGAATCCTTCCACAAAGTTCTGCATGGGATTTTTCACCTGGTGGATCTGGGAAACGATCAAATGACTTTTGACAACCATGCTTCACTCGAATGACTTCGACAAAAAAAAGTGAAATTTGAAGCTTCCAAAAAAAATAGAACAGCAACGAAAAACCTCAAGAACTAAAAACACGAAACACAAAACCGCAAGAAATGCCAACGGCGAAGACGGCACCTCGATAGACTTGAATTCGATTTTAGGTGGACTCGCAAGTGGCTCGAATGTGGGCTGCCAAGCTTTCCAAGCTGCATAAGGTGAAACAATTGCCACTGGCAGCAGCAGGACTAAGACCTCGAATTTTTTGTTGGAAAACCTTCGGTTGAGGTTTTTTCCATGAAAAGTTGTGTTTGTTCGCCTTTTTTGGGAAATTTGAAACTTGAAACTGCAAACCAGATTGGAAAAATCTTCAAGCAACATGCCGACGTTTCTCAATATCCAACTGCCGAACATGTATCTTTTCTAACCAAATGGCTGCTGCTGTGAAGAGATCCATCATTCTGCTTGGGCATTTGAGATGCATAGCCAGCCATTTCTGGGAGACTGCGCTCGGCATAGCAGGTGCCAGCCATTTGAAAGCCTAGGACTGGATGCTACTGGATGGTGTCGGGTGCTGAGTCTGGTGAGTCTGCTGGTGCTTTCATGCATGAGTGCATGAAGTGTATGGATTTCGAGTATTTCTAATGGGTTTGGGCCACCTGGCCAAATGAAGAAAACATGGGGTAAGCTGGTGATCAGTTGAAGCTGATGAGTTGGCACTGTGCATATCTTTGGATCAGCCAAGGAGCACCAAACTCTGTATTGTGCTGCAGCTTGCAAAGACATTGCCAGTTGCCGGCCCTTGGCTTGAATGCAAAATTGAATGAAAAAAAGTGCCAACAATCCAACAGTCCCAAACTCCTCTGGACCCCCTTGTCAACCCCTTAAAAATGAGACTTTCGTGTGACAAAGCTGCTCCTTTGCACAAAGTTTAGCGGGCTCCCCCTGTAGCATGGTCTTCATCAATGGATTCATGTAGATGTGGATGGAGGAGTTGTTCACTGGATCCTGCGGATGAAACACAACGTCGGCCAAGGCCAAGTGGAGAGGGACTTTTCTGAACACATCTTTACATTTCACCAACCACCAATGGATACATCTTTTTTGGATAGGGACTGAAGGCCAGGTGCACTTTAAGTTTGTGATCATTTTGCCAAGTGAGTGCTGCTAGTGTCACCATATTGCACAGCAACTTGCAAACTTTGGTGTCCTTGGCATCCAGCCACTGTACCACTGAGGCACTTGCGTCTGGTTGAATCGGTTCATCACAACTGATCGCTACAAAGTACCTCGGGGCGGCACGACTCAAATTCAATTTGTTTGGAACCAAGTCCGACAAATGCCAAGAACAACAAGGAATCTGTGACTACTGGGTATTGGTATTACAAGTTGATGACCTTCAAAGATGAAAAGAAGTGTATCTCAAATGGGAGTTTTTGAACATATGTTTAGAGACATTCATATATAGGTATCTAAAGGCACCTTTACAGAAGATGTCTTTTTTCGTCTCTAAAATTTGAAGCATACAAAAAATACGATTCCAAAAACATCAAACTTTCGAGCAACTGCTGCTGTGGTCGCAGCTGTCCGCTCAGCTGCTGTGCTTCGGTGCCATGGACTTCGTAGTGCCCAGCGCTGGCCGCTGTGCAAGTCTTCAAGACGCAAACCTCATCCTCCAGGCTCGTCCTTGGAGCAACAAAATTACACCAGCGATGCGAGAAACTCGCGAAAGTCCTCTGAGGTTGAAAAAGTTCTACCAGCAATTCATCGTTGATATCATCTATGTAGATCCATTGCATGCCTAAACCCCCGGTTGCAAAAAACTTACACCTCAAAAATCTCATGAGGTTCCACCTACGCCGACCCGTTGAAAGGAAATGCGTCACGACGTCATATTCTGAACATCACATGGCACTCAAAACGGAAGAGGCTAAAACCTCAAAGTTTTGAAAAAGTTTTTCAACACCAACGGTTTACGAAACAACACCAAACAAATTTCACAGTGATCGAATGGTCACAATGATGGAATCGTAAATCCTTTCTTTTTTTGCACATTGCCTATGTTTTGCTTGCAGCTTCTTGAATGCATTGTTTGCTTTTCTTTTGTGTTTTTTCGCTAGGTCTAGAGTTAGTTCTCTTGTTTTAATCACTTTAATTTAATCCATACCTTTTTTTTTTGATCCAATGCGATATTCACACTTTCTGATGAAACTCAAAAAAAGCATCGACTTTTTTGCTTTTTGCATACCTTGGCCTATCATACCAAGACTCTGTTCCAAGTCCACGGCAGAGCGCACAGCACTCGCAATCTTAATGATAAAAATGCAGGCAAATCTCATAATTTGTGAAACAAAAATTTGCCGAAAATTTCGCGGCAGAGCTGAGCCAAAGATCCCATGGTTCGTTCACCAAAATTGTCCAAGAGTCATTCCGAATCTTCACCAAGAATATGCCAACAAAAATTCGCAGCAACAACAACAACAACAAAACAACCATGTAAACAACCTGTGAACACTGCTTGTCAATCTTCCACTGCTCCAAGGAATTTCAACTCGAAAAAATGTTCCATGTCGGCAGTTGTCGGTGGCTCCTCCAAGGTCTTGAAATTGAGCACTTCAAAGGCAGGCTTTTCCTGATGGATCCCCGCAATGCCACGGATCCCCGAGACCCCAGAAATGCTTCGACTTCCAAGGATGAAATTTCAAAACTTACGTGTGAAAAACCATAGAAATCACGATGGCACAAGAACTTGATGAAGATAAGAAATCCTACACCGACCTATCAATGATGTCTTGATTGTATGTTCCATACCCCTCACATCTTTTTCATCCATATCGGATGGAACCGCGTGAATTTTACGATTTCGGAGCACCTTTTTTCAAACACTTACCTGCTCGGTTGACCCCAGAGAAAAAATTCACTTTTAGTAAGATTTCCATGTCCCAAAAAATGTTGAAAGTTCAACCATTCAGCAGGTAAGAACATACCTGACCATGCCAAAGGTGAGATTTTTTGAAACTTCAAACCTCCAAGTCTCCAGGTGAGCAATGCCACTGCTGTCACAACATTGACGAACTCACCTCCGTGGAGCACGGTGCCGTTGGAAGTGGTATCTGGAAATCAGGCATGTTGGCGGATGGGTTTTCTTTTTTTGATAGATGTTTGAGATGTTTGAGATATTTCTGTAGGTGCGACTCGTAAGGAATGACAAATGTTTCAACTGAAGCAGTTCCCGATGTGTTGAATGACTCTCTGAATCGGAATGTGATCATAAGATTCACCTTCTCATATTCTCTCTCTCTCTCTCTCTCTCTCTATACTGAGCACCAGACCCCATTGTTGGTCTTTGATTCCAATTGCACATCCAATTCTCCTTGACTTCATTTGACACAGCCGCCACAAGTAAATCCG
>DF240466.1:61972-105639 GCA_000507305.1 Breviolum minutum Mf 1.05b.01 | reverse complement strand
ATGATGATGATGATGATGATGATGATGATGATGAGGATGAGGATGATGAGGATGAGGATGAGGCTGAGGATGAGGCTGAGGCTGAGGATGAGGATGACGATGACGATGACGATGACGATGATGATGATGATGATGATGATGATCATGATCACTTCGAACCCCTTGTCGAATCCACCAAATTGGAACGGCTGCTATCGAATACTTCACACAGAGCCGCACGAATTTGAAGAAATTAAAACTAATTTCCAGAGTGAGCTCAAGAAATCAGATTTGGTAGGAATACCCTCCCTGAAGTTGAACAAAAATGTGCCATCCCAAAAGGAAAGTAGTCTTCCAACCATCATGATTTCCGGGGCTATGTTAAATTTCGGGGCTGTATGTTTTGAAACTTTTTTCCAACTACCAAATTTCAGAACAAAATTGTTTTGTTGCAGTCTTTGATTGAATTCATTGAATGCTCAGTGGAGTCTCACCGTGGATTTTCCGCTTATTTTGACCAAATCTGATTGGTGGAAAACCAAGTTTGGGTCAATCTTTTAGATTCTCAAAAACTTTTGACCCATAGCAATCTGGTTTTACTTCTTTTTTGCTTCGACCATCACCGTTCTGTATTGAGATGTCCCCCCCCTTTTCATGAACAGTCATGAGCAGGATCCTTACATTTGTGGGTTAGGGGATCCCTCTCAACCTTACTGTGAGGGGGAGCATCCCAAGTTCTTTCTACATGTTTGCGTCCGCGATGGATGCTGATTTGTGTGGGTAAAATCAAACTCTTCGAGCAAGTACACCACTGAAAGTGAAGGAAGTGATACCCCAACGTGACGCCATGTTTGAGGCGAGAAATGCCACTTCCAAACAGCCATCATGTTCAAGAATTACGGCCATTTGTTGTGATGTGTGTTGGTGTTAGCTAAGGTACAAGAACAAACAAGTCCACATCAACACCACCACCAGCAGTTTCGGCCAATTGTGACAGGCCGAAGCCGAAGATGCCGAAAGTGGTATGTCACAACGCTTCATTCGCAAGGTGAGACGCATGGAGCAGTTGCTTATTCAGTTAATAGAGAGGATTGAGGATGAAATCCAATGGTTTATTCCAATTCCATGAAATCTCATGTATAATCCCCATATGGTTTAGTATATTCCCAATCCCCCATATATGATGTTAACCCCATATGGCGTCAACATCAACCAGGATTTGATTGAAGGGAATACTATACAGTTTCGCAGTTTTCTTTAAACGCTCTATTACTAAACTATCTTGTCCACTATTAGATAAACAAGAAAGGATATTTTGTGTGTTACCAATACAGGAATGTTGTCGGGCCCCATATTTCCTTTCATAAAAAGTAACGCGGGGAAATAGCAGAGGAACTCCAGACCCCTCAATTTTTGTTCCACCTTCTGGTAGGTTTCTGAACTGCTCGTGATGCGTTTTCTGCCTGTCGTTGGAGCGGGTGCATTCTTGAGTTGCTTGGCTCTGGGGGCTCAGGTCTGGCTGGATACCAGGTATGTTCCAGTGCTATGAATGTTGAAGCTATACTATATACGATATATATATATATAGGTTGTTTTTTGTAAACAGCAGTGTTTTTTCTTCCAGAGACGCAGAGAATAGAGAAATCTTTACGATTTTCCTTTGATCCTAGCCTATAAATTTTTCCAAGATCTTTAGAAGTTCCTGGTATTTCCAAATTTTAGTGCTTGGACAAAACTCCAAACAATGTGGCTCCTAATGCCTTGGAGGTTTCCATTAGCACCTTCCTTTTGTGGGATCTTACTTGATCTACCTAGTGTTTCCACCAGAATCTTGAAGATCCTGGCTGGTGCAGTGCATAAACTAAGCTGTGACCAAAAGCCTGGTTGATTGCCTGATACAAGGGGTTTAGACAACCCTGGTTTAGAGAATAACAAGGCAGAACAAGGCTCTAGGAGACAAATGATGGTTACGAATCCCTCATCATAAGACTTTTAATTTTACATCCTGGCAAGGAATAAAAAACAAGATGTAATCCAAAATCTAAATGAAACGCAAAAAAATAATAGTTATAATAAATAAATTAAAATGAATTTTAGTTTGTTTATTTTTTGTTACAACATTAGGGACAGATTTGTTTAACAGCCATGAAATCAGGATGCCGGAACCTTCACCAACCAGTGTCATGTCACGAGCTTGTGACCCTCTCACCCTTCACAGCTCCAAGCAAGGTTACACCATTTATGCGCGACTACGTTTAGCTGCCTTGGTGGCTGAAATGAACGGTTTCTTGGTTCTGAGGTTGAACGATTGGATCCGTTGAACGACCTTAGGTAGCCCGCCGATTCCCTACAACGTATTATATAAATCTGGATGTTTTCCAAGATTCCAAAACTGGCCTGATTTAGGCTTGGGAATTATGATCGTTTACCCATAATAAGTGATACCACTAGGTCGCGGTGGTTTCATTTTGTTTTCCGACTGTTCAGCCAGAAAATTGTTGAGTGAAAAAATGATCCAATTGCACTTAGAATAGAAGCTCAATTTGGCCCGATGGTGAAACTCCCATGTTCAAAAATAACGGGAAACCAATCCTCAATAGTTGTGTCGAAGCATACTGCTCGATATCTTTGTTTTAGGGGGGTGATTATTCTTACTAAATGACCAAATGAGCAACAAAATGAGGGTTGAGCACCAACCAGTCATTTGTTCCCGTTCTGATTGCCGACCATGGTCTTCAATCACTGATTTTTCATGAAGACTCTTCCATTTGTTTCTTACAAAAGTTAACAAATTTACCAACATAACTTGTTGTTTTTTACCAAACAACGCCTGTTATAAAACAAGTTTAGCTGCCATTTTGAGTAACAGCAAAGTGTCATCATGTCATCCCGGTTAGGTCACGACTCTGAAGATCCTGAGGTCCAGGTGACCCAACCGTTGTGGGGAAGGAGATGACTGGAAGCAAACCATGGATGCAACTAGTTGTTTAACAAAAATAGTAGGTGTAGATGGTGTAGATGATACAATGTGCAACTAGGTTGGCTTCGTTTGTTGTTGGCATAGATTAGTACTGTATGGATCACCTTGTAGTTTTGACAGGTTTTTCTTTTTGGCAGGCAGTGGACCAAGACCACGCATTTTTGTTGTGCAATAGTATCTTCAAAGTCAATAGTGATCTCGAAGTGGGCTCATGGTGTGAGCTCGAAAAAACATGATAAAATTCTGAAATTTCAACTTTGGGATACCTAAAACGTGTTACTTTGCTTGTATATTAGTTGAATAAACTTGCCTTGTTCCAAACCATCAATCTTAGGATCCATTTGTTTTTTCCTGGGGAGTAACATTTCAAAGAAGACATCCTCACTTGCTTATGTCCAAGACTCTAAAAGAGCACCTGAAACGATGGCGGGGCGCAGGGCCTTCTCTTCTTTAGCATCCTTCCCGGTGGAGAAGCACATGCCGACATAGACTCCACGTCCCCCAAAGCGGCGGGTGAAAACCATGATGGTGTGCTGGAATCACCAAAAGGCAGGAGAAAATTGCTGGGAAAAATCGCTCGCTCATGTAAGCCAAGCAGGCAACCGTCAATAAACACGGTTTAGGTGATTATATTATATAGACATATTGTTTTGTATAGGAAGATAGAGAGTTCATGGTCCTTTGGCTCAAGTAAGGAAAAGGATTATGGATTACGAACAAGTTCTATGGCAAAGTTTAGGTAATACCTTCTGCTCTTGGAATTCTTGAGTTGATTTTATAGTTGTATTTTTAAACATGTAATAATGCACAAAATGTGATTTTACCGAAAATGAGCTCCGGTGTGAGTTACCGTTTTGTCTGTTACCCCGTAAATTTATCACACCGAAGCACGAAAGATTCACATCTCACATCAGGTGTGACGGGATATCTATATAGGGTTTGACATTTTTTTCCATGCTTAGCAGTGGCAAGTGATTCATCAAGATTCGTTTCACCTTCAAGAGTTCATCAAGTTAGACAAGGTTCACGTATGGAAGTCGCAAGCCTTACTTGGGGGAGATCATCCTGATTTTTTGGCAAATAAAAAGGTACAATATTGGATCAATTTCAGGATGATGATAAGTTTGAACTATTGCTGCAGTTTTAGGTGGTGGTTTAACGACCTTTGTTTATTTGTGTCACCCCGAAAACTTGGAGAAATGATGGAAAAATTCAACATTTTTCAAAATGGGTGTTTTAATAATATCAGAAACGCATCTTCTTGTTTTCTTAATGGTGGTTTGCCAAAAACAGTCTTGGCAACACAATGAACCTCCAACTATAAGAACTGAATACAGCCTATACTCACAGTGATTTTGCAATCCTCCAGCCGAGGCAAGAAAAAGAATCTTCTTCAAAGAGACCTGCGAAACAAAGGGGGCACGAACAGTTATCATATTCGAGCTTTCCAAGTATTTATTAGGTATATTATACTCTTAGGAATGTTGTCCACTTGATCAAGGAGCTGAACCATCTCACAATTCTTCCTTAAGCTTGGATCTACAAACAAGAGTGTGTGATATTTTGATATATACCTATGGGACAACTTGTCTTTTTCCATGGCTCTTCAATGGGTAAACGCCGCCCCCAATGCAACGCTAAGACAAACGACATTTGCCAGGCAACGCTGCCATGTCGGGTAGCGTGGCACTACGTGCTGCCAGGGGATTGGGACATGGCTTGGCACGACAGGCGCCGGAGTTTGGTTGACACACTGACGGTGTCCAGGGAAATTCCGAACTAGTTAAGTTGGGTTATATAATATATATAAGCCTCCTTGAAGTAGATGAAAAGGCCAAGTTCCAAACTTTTGCAATTATAACAATCCACTGAGGTTTTAACTCTTTGATAAGTTGGGTTATTTCACCTACAGTATGCTTCTGGTACTTCTTTTCAGCAGTTCTCAGTACCTGAACCCAACTGAGGCTAGGTTTTTGACTTCCATGCAGCTTCCCTGCATGGGGGTAGGGTTTTTTTTTGGCGAGTATGTGAGTTATCCCAAAACTAGTGGTACCCCAACGTATACACCATGCAAAATTTATAACCCAACCTACCTACCTACCGTCCAGGGAACTAACATATCCTTCAAAAATGGCATTTTGAAGATGATTTTCCTTTTCCCTTTAGGTGGGATATGTTAGTTCCCTGGAGGGTATGCTTCCTAAACTTCCATACACACGCGGACCTTCCCTGGAAAGATGGCGCTCCCGTTTTATCTGCGAGGTCTTGCAGCGCTCCACGGGGTGGCGCTCCGCCTCGGTACCTTGGCTAGTGACATGGTGTACCTGGAAGTTTAAGAGTTCGCCCCTGAAAAATATAGCATACCAAAAGGAAAGGATCAGGATCGTCTCCCAACCTTTTTTTTTCAGGGGTGAGCTGTTAAACTTCAGGGTTGTACTTGAACTTTTAAAGTTACAAATGTCACAGCAGTTTACAGTAAACGGTTCATCCTTGAGGCATGTGTTAAAAAAAACAGTTTTTACTTTGATTTATGGGGTAGGTACAATTCTCTTCCCGGCCCCAAGAAAAAGAAAACAACGAAACACAATTCATCCTGTAAAATAATACCTTTAAAACAAAACTCACCCACATACCCATAGAATCCATGTATGATATATTTATCACCTATATAGCCTATACATTTACCATAAAGATCAACTAAATTTAGCTCAGAGGTCTTGAACAGCAAGGTCCGTGTCCATGTTACCCTTGGCCAAGGACCTCTACGACTTGGCCGCCGCCATTTGTTCGGAGCGCGAGTCCGAGGAGGCCGGGGGAACAGTGACAGACAGACAGAGCCATGGGGGTGTTAGGGAACATGTGAGACTTGCCAGCCTTGAAGATTGAAGGATGTATATATATATATATAATATATATATATGATACAGCATCCCCCACAAAATGATATACCTGTAAAAAAAATCAGGACCCCCAACGGGTCCAAGTGACATTTCCACTGGGATTATATCGTTACCTTCTTACGCCATTTTACGCCCAGGTGATTTAATACCTTGTTTATTGAGAATATGACTGGATGCCTCAGGATACAAAAATGCTGGGCCTTGGACAGGAAGCTTGTTTTGAATATCCCATAATATGCTTCAGTGGGTGACTAGGTGGCGTTTTTTGGGAGCAATGATCCAATTTGACCAGCACATCCTTTTGACGGGGTGGGTCAAACACTGACTAGGATGCCCAAAATGATGGGCCTTGTAAAATGTATCTCCTTTCAAAGAAGGCTATTTTTGCCAGGTTATATGTTAAAGTTTCAGAGTGTACAACAAGTGATGGGCCGTGGAATCAAAAAGAAAACTCCTGTGGAATGTGATAATTTTGGGTACCTGTATGAAATAAAGGTTGAGTGGGACTTTTTTCTTTGGATCATTTTGTCTCTGAAAACGGGTTGCAACCCAATAGGACTGGGTCAATTTTCATTCTCCTCCTTTTCTGTTACAAAAAAACAAGCTCACCTTTTCATCAGGTTTTTGTTCACCCGCAAAATCAACCATTTCTTAATGGGAGGCCGGAGTAGTGAATCGGGAGGTGATCTTTAACAGCCACCCAGCTGAATCACTGCTGCCCTCGCAAGGCAGGGCCACAGACTTGTACAGTACAAAGGCCTGGGGATTTGATTGGGATTTGGAAAAAGCTCCCAGGAGTGATCCTGACTTTAGGACAACAACAATAAAAACACATTCCGAAGAAAATACGACTGAAATTGTTTGGGGTTTTACCTGACTTGGCAACTTTGATCAACATGGTTTTGCAAATGGTTATGTTAAATGAAGTTGCTGTTTTTCAGATGGGGATTTTGAATTTGGGTATCAAAAATTCACCGGCTGTAGTATTGGGTCAACTCATTTGGGGCACGCTTTTGGTTGTTTGAATCATCCAATAATTCTAGGTGGGTGGTTTCATTTTTGGGGTGGGATTTTCACCCCAAAACTTGGGGAAATGCTCCAATTTGATGAGCATATAATTTTTTTAATGGGCGGTTAAAAAAAAAAGGACACACACTTTAATGGGATGCTCACAGGTCTTTCCTATTTTGTGCATGTGAAAATTCCCATAAAGCTCCAAAGACGCCCTTCCATACTAATCCTGAAGCACCAGCGAGATCTCCCATCCAAAATTCTTTCACCTGGTATTTTTGGGATTCCCAGTGACCTTCGCTCAGAAGGCCATCCAAGCTGTTTTCAAGTAGATGGAGTAATTTGATTTCATGAAACCCCTGGTCCCCTGATGCCCTGGACCTGAAAAAAAAAGAAGGCCACGAAGTTGAACAACATATTCCCTCTGAAGGTTAACCAACTCCCCCAAAAAAAGAAAGCCCGAGAAAGTCTTCCAAGCATCATTTTGTTCAAGGGAATATGTGTTGGTTTTTGGGTGGTGCATCACTACTTTGCGGGGATTGAATTTAGGGTGGAATACATGAGATTCATATAGCTTCATCATGATATTCTCTAAGGTTGTTTCAACACACCTTTGGAACACAACCCGAGCAACCTTTACCAACAGGCTGTAAGCCGGGATTTTTTGTCATAGTTCTCTAGGGGGCATTGGTTGGGGGTGTGCTCTAAGGGTGTGTTGCAACTTCCTTGGAGCTGCTCCCTGGTGCTACCGGTGCTACCTGTCACCTGTCAGGGCACAACTTCTCTTCCAGCCCTCACGGTCCAAACATCCAGCAGGGGCACCCCAAGACATGGGAGTTTTTTCGTCACTACCTTTGGTTATTTCAGGATCATACCATTTCGATCCATTTCGCCCATGAAATGTAGATCTTGGGTGTTTTAACCAACCAGGATTTCATGGGAACAGTTGGGATGTTGTTGTTTTGTGTTTGTTTCGGTTGTTTGGGTTACTTTGTTGGGTGTAAAACTATCCAGCTGTAGAGATCATGTCAAGAGCTATAAAATGACATCAGGATGATGAGTCATCAACCAACAAGGAATTCATGGAGACCAATGGGTGATACTTTTGATGATATGATTATCAACTGGTTCGCCGGATAGCTTGATATGTTTGTTTGAGATAGTCTTGGTGGACAACTCCTCCGTTAGTTCCCAGTTGATAATGGTGAATCTCCTGGTACCCCATAGTCCACCAGAGTTTGAAGAACTCACCACTGAAAAAGAATTGATGCTTGGAAAGACAATGCCGATTCCTTGTATACATATGCGTGTTCTTTTACTGCTCATTTATCACCATTGGTTGAGCCTATTCTAGACACATCCGTGAGTAATACTGTATCTCCCTTCAGGATGGGAATTTCCTAGAATAGGATCAACCACCAATGGACCAACATTTGGTGAATGAGTATTTGCCCACCCAAATGAGCAAGTTGTTCCTTCCTGTTAAATGGTCATATCGAGGCCGCCGTTGTTTTTTTCGACACTTTTTGGTATATAGATAATTGCCAAGGTACTCAATGGGTCTGGTCTATTTAGCTACATTTATCCCCCTAAACTACCCATTTTTGTAGGTAATAAATAGACCTGCCATACTGAATTGAAGACAACGACTGCGCCAGCAATCCTAAAAATTATGTGATTACGTATAACTTCCTCTTCAGCTTGGTTTTTTCGGGGCTGAACTCGGAACCTTTGGTTTTTTTAATGGAAACGACGACCTTTAACAACTTAACAACTATAGGAAACCATACCCAAAATAATAGGTCTCGTTAAGTCCCCTTTCTTGGACGCCCCCGTTCCCTAAAAGTATTCCGTAAAATGCCACAAACCCAACTCACCCTAAGGTTCTTCTGCTTCTTCTAGCTTTTGGTGCTCTGGCACCATTGCTGGTAGCTTTGGCACCTCGATCCCAACATGGCATTTGTTTTCGACCTTGGCGGATTGCTGTGTTCGTTTCATGATTCCACGTCTAGGGAATTTCTGATGGATTTGTGGTTTCAAAGGTTTTTTTGGATTTTTTACTCCGAAAGTTTTTGAAATGATCCAATTTGATGAGCATAACTTGTTCAAATTGGTGGCATGGGTGGTTTAAAAAGACACCAGTACGGGTTAGTATGGGGAAGTGTTTTGAAGCTATTGTTCTGGTCGTTGACATTGCAATTGTTGATAATGCTGAAAATGTAGCCCATTTTCTCACTCAGCCACTGGCTAACCTTCAAGTTTTTGTGGATAACTTTAGCTTCACAACTTAATCAAACACAGGTTGCTTGCGCTTTACATGGGCATTGAACTACCCCTCTCTGAAAAGAGGTATTCTGTATGTACATATTGCACTTTATGGGAGTTTGGTTCTTAAGGTCAACCTCAATCTTGCTAATCAAATACCCTCCTGGCAACTAACATATCCCATCCCTATCGGCACTTTTGAGTCGATGATTTTCCGAACTTCCCTTTCGGTGGGATATGTTCTCTCGTTCCCTAGACGATAAACACCACCCACTCATTTGGAAGGTGCTGATACTTGTTATTCATAATACATAATTAGCAACGGGATTCCAGGGGTATTTAGCAGAGAGACTATGATTCTGTGTTTCAAATTAAGTCAATCCCTTGAATCCAAGAAATCCCCAACAGGACCAACTGAATGGACCCCTCAACCTGAGATAACCTGAGTATATAGGCATGCTCGATTGCAACTTAGGGGTCCGTTGGTAAGGTCCTCAATTTTTGATGGATTGAATCTTGAGTTTGTTTTCGTGTTTTCCCCTGGAATTGGCTGATCAAACCGAAGAGGTCGAATGAAGTTGATTCGTGGCTGAGGTCAACCTGTTGAAAAGATGTATTCATTTTTTTTTAGATCAGACAAAAACCTCCCAAAATGGCCATGATAAATTTGGACCAAGTCTGAAAAGCCACTAAAACCATCTAAAGCCGAAACAAAAGGCCTCTTTGCTGTGGCGTTGGTGTCCACGTTTGGGTGCTGGCGTATTGCTTTCGGCCCTCCTGTCGGCCATCTTTTGGTGACTCTGTCGACAATTGGGTGGAGCCCTTGCAAAAAACCCGTAGTGATGACAACCATTGCTTCGGGAACATTCGGGATGTTTCGGATGAACATCGACTCCAGTTAAATTTGAATCTGGATAACGACTTGTTCAACAATCCTTCGGGATGTTTTGGATCTGGTTCAATTTTACCTATCTAGAGTTTTTATTTTGATGTCACGAGGGGCCCCGCCACAAGAATGGGGGTACATCTCTGGCCTCCCAACATCCAAGTCATGATCAATTGCCCCAAGGGTTTGCAAACGATGGCAAACCGTTTATGTGTTGCGTTTGTTCCATATTTCACAATTCTCTACCATGAAAATCATTGGTTCCACCTGACAAAAATTTCAAGATTCCCATCATGATGCCTTTTTGGTTATTTTTCGGGGGGAGGTTCTCGAACCTCAGGGGTGTCCTTCATGGATTTTGTTTGATAAGTCACAAGACCCCTCCACGGTTTCACAACTGAAAATGTATACCTTGGATTTTGTGAAGTTTCTTTGGCAAGGGCGAGAAATCTGATTTGTTGGGCATCCATGGGGATGAAGTCGTCACCTGTTTCAACAATCACGTTTTTGGGGAAAAAACGAAGATGTTAAGCAAAAAACTGTTTATTCAAAGAATCATCTATTCCCAAGTACTTTTTGGTTATCGTGAAAAATCGATCAAGTGCAGATCCAAAAAATCGAATCCAAGAACATTGTAATCAGAAGCTCCACACAGCAAATCTAAGCAAAATGGCAGCACAACAAAAGGGTCCAGTCCACCCAGTCCACCTGACATTAATGAAGCACCCCACCAAAAGAAGGCTGAGATGTTTTGCATAGCCAAACATGAACATGTAGTTCATGTTCATCAGGCGATTTCTGAAGGATGAAGAACCACTTCACCACCAAAAAATGGCACACATCCAATGGAAACTAGGTGTTGGTTTCCACCGACTGGACAAGCTTTTCATGCACCAAGTTGTTTCTATCCACCGACTGAACTGTGTTCAAGAGGAGAGTGAAATCACAAATGAGAAATGGCGAGGTACCCACTTCCTGATTGGAAAAGAGCCAGTTTTTTGCAGCTGTAAGATGATATACTAGTTGACAATTTATATACGTAGTCTTTGTGCTTGTAAATATTCCGCATGAATTTTTAAATTCTGTGCCACCATGAAGTGTCAGACATTACAGATTTGCAGTTGCCCTTGCTTTGGCAGGGAGATGACAGGAGCCCTGAAGTTTAGGCGCATCCACTTGCAGCCATGTCCCTGTGTGAATTGCAAGTGAAGACTTTACAAGGCGGTGTCTTCACACTTGATGTTAGAGAGATCCAAACCGTGGAGCAGCTGAAGCAGATGCTCCTTGAGAAGTATCCTGGCGATCCTGTGGACCAGAAAATTCTGAAAGTAGAGGTCTTGCACGGCAGTTGCTTACTAAACGATGCTCAGACACTGAGTGGAGCAACGTTGCTTGCTGAGTCTGATGTGACTGTCATATACAGACGAAACGAAATCCAGGCTGCAACACGAACAGATGTCCCTGCGCAAGAATTTTGCCAGGTGAATATCCCTCAGGGTGTGACGAAAGTGTCTGGTGAGGCCTTTTTCCGCTGCGAAGAATTGGTAAAGGTTACCATTCCCGATTCAGTGACAGAGATCGGGAGCAGTGCCTTTGACGCCTGCCGCTCTTTGGAAAGTGTCACCATTCCTGGTTCGGTGACTAAAATTGGGTTCCGCGCCTTTGCCTATTGCAACTCATTGAAAAGCATCACCATTGCCAATTCAGTGACTGAAATTGGTTCGTCTGCGTTTTCTTGCTGCACCTCTGTGAAAAGCATCAAGATTCCTGATTCGGTGACTGAGATTGGGAGCTTTGCCTTTTCCGGCTGCAGCTCTTTGGAAAGCATTACCGTTCCTGATTCAGTGACGGAGATTCGGAGCAGTGCCTTCAGCGGCTGCAGCTCTTTGAGAAGCATCACCATTCCTGATTCGGCGGTTAAGATTGGGAGCAGTGCCTTCAGCGGCTGCAGTTCTTTGGAAAGCGTCAATATTCCTGATTCAGTGACGGAGATTGGAAGCAGTGCCTTTTACGGCTGCAGCTCTTTGAAAAGCGCCAATATTCCTGATTCTGTCACTGAGATTGGGAGCAGTGCCTTTGACTTCTGCCAGCCTTCGGAAGATTCCTGGTTCTTGCAGCTCTTTGAAAAGCATCGCGATTCCTGATTGGACATTTTGGAACACTATTGGAAGCACAGCCTTTGCCCGCTGCACTGCTTTGGAAAGCATCACCGTTCCTGATTCAGCGACAGAGATAGCCTGTTGTGGCTGCGCATTAATGCTCTAATCTCACGTTTCTACCTTTGGAAAGCGAGCCTGCCCCGCAATTAAAGAAGTTAAAGATGGCAGTGCAGAAAAAAACCGGGGTGTACCGCATGTGCTTGACTTCTTTTTTGGCAAAAAATTACTGAGATGTGCTATAGCTTCTCAAAGCAGCTAAAAGAAAGATTGCGATGGCACCCCCCCGAAAGAGGAGAGTGAACAGATTAAATGGGTGATTCAATTGATGGAGGGGATCAAAGACTGAAAATCACGCGCATGTTTGGGTACAAGTAGTACTTTTGCTTTTGAGTGAATTCTCAATATCTAGCAAGGTACCCTTAAGATAGCTTTTAAGGCTTTTAAGGTGCTGATCCAAGTTACCTGGGAAAAATATGGAAATTTTGGGTTGGTTCGAAAATTATAGCAATCGCCCCTAACGGCATCACCTGAATGTGTTTTCGAACCTCCACGGAGTGCCGTATACCGGGTAGCTTCAAGGCGGTGGGAGCTTGTGGACCTTGCCACCGAACACCCTCAGTGGGTCACCTCGCTGGTGCTGATGCTTGGTCCAGGATCAACTGCTTGGGCCAGGATCTGATGAAAACCCCGAAACCAGAGAAGCCTGAAAAACCAACACTTTGCACCTGAAAAACATGTTTTTGGGGGATATGTTGGAGGATGTTTTTTTTATGATGTTTTTTTCCTTTTGAAAATGGTCTCATTCAATCCGGGGACAGTTTGGTTTTGGGGTGAAATTATATTGCTCAATCTTGTCAGGATCAAACAAGGCAAACGTATGGTGATTTTGTTTGTCCCTGTTTGGTAGTTACCGATATGGCCCCGCCTCCAGTTAGAAGCAAGATGTGCACCCCAACGTCCCACCCACACAAATTGACAGGTTGGTAATGGTGGTGAAATTGATTTTATGAGGCAGATCCTAAATAAATCATTGTTTTGATATACCAACATCTTCCAAAGGGTGCTGTTTGAACCCTAAGGACTTTTGTATAGGCACCCCTTCTCTCTATTCAGCACCTTTTGGAAGATTGAGGTAGGTTGGGGGGGTTCTAGCATAGGACCAACCACTGACAGAAAGCAGCAACCAACTATTTTAGGTGCTGGTTTCAATTGCTTACTTTGGAATGTTCATCATGAAACGTTGGGGAAGATGAATCCATTTGGACACTTGTTTTGGAATGCTTCACATATAACATGCGATATTACATTCTTGTTAAACCCGGGAACATCCTGGTATTTAGCCGCGAAGCCGAGGATGATCCATGCCCTGTTACCGATGCTTGGCGCATATGAAAGTGGACCGAACGTGGACGGATGTGAAGGTTTGCCGCAATATTTCCCTATGGTGGTTTCACCCCTATTTGGGGACGATTCCCATTTTGACTCTTGATTATATTTTTCATTTGGGTTGAAACCACCAACTATAGTTCCGGCTTGGAAATGGGTTCTTTTTGGTGTTACATTCTCAAACGTGCTACATTCAGATGTTTAGGTTCCACTTCCACATTTCTTGGGTGGAACTGTTGGTGGAAAATACCTGGCACCAGTTGATACGGTAAATTCACCATTTGCGCCATTATTTCCACCAGGTTTTTGGGGTGGTCAGCTTGGGGTGAAGCCTATATGGCCTGGTGAAAGGACTCATTTTTCTCATCTCAGGCTAGGTCGCCATGGAAAACAATACCAGTTCAATAATGTTCAATAGCCGTGCCCCTTGCCTCCATGGAAAACTCACAGGTCACACCATACACCCTCCATATCCTGATATGTTCGGGGGGAATCCAACAATATCTGAGGTGACACGAGTTCTAGAATTCCCTTTTTTTTCATTTCAGTTAATTGGGGCTTGACACGGTTTGGAAGCGCCACTTTTACCTTCGGTGGCAAACTATAACCCCTGAACGCTTCGGCGGTTCCACCCGAGGCTTTTTGCAGCCTTCTCTTCCACACGGCTCATTGTGGAGGGGCTTTTGAGCAGGCAGGAAACAACTTGCTGTCGGTAAATCCCGGGTTGGTCCTTGAATGATTCAGGTGCCTGGAGGTGACTTCTAATATAGCTGAATATGTAAGCGGCTATCATCATAGGTGACCCCGCAGTTGGAAGCGGTTCATCCGCCGCTTCCAGATGCGAGTTTTCCAGGGATCACAGTCAAGTTTGGGCGACACTGTATGGGAACGAAAAATTTTAGCACTTAAGCAGTACAGAGCACAAGCATTGTAGAATCATGTAGAATCTAGGTGGAGTGCTTCCAACACAACAAGCCCATATCTTAGCTGCAGGTGTTGTTTGTGTTTCATAGTTGAGTTTTGATGTGAGGCCATGCAGGAAGCAGGAACAGCAAATTGAGTTTTGAACGCAGATGTAATTATATATTGAAACTTCCAAAGAGCCCTAGTTGAAAGTTGAAGGTGATGTTTGATATGGTTTATTTTCTTTCGGGGCATATCAGAGCTTCGATGACTTTTGTTTATCTGTTTGTTGAATACTATATTGTAAAATTGCAAATTGGACCGTAAGAACCTTAGTGCGCGAATCTTTTTCAAATGATCCTGCATGGATTCCACTGCCTTCAATTTGTTTTCAGTCTTCCAGTTCTTGTGGGCATGGATCTGCGGATATGAGACAAGAGTTGGAAATCCTACTCTTCGATCAGCTGGACACCTAAAATTATTGTACAGCAGCAAAAACCGTTTCCATGTTTGCCATGGTTTTTAATTTTGGGGATATGATATAATGTGTGAAATTTTGGTGGTTTAGATCTCCATCGTGGCTGGCGTACTGTCAGGCATTCCATGGCCATGCTGGCCACAGAGTCTGGCTCTGGCCTCCTTTTCCTTCTGCTTGGAGGCTTGAAATGCAGGGTGCTGCCAATATCACCTCAAGTGTTTGCAGGTAGCGATTTAGGGCGCTTCCCCATGATTTACTGCCAGGTTTTAACCGGCCCAAACAGCTAACCCTGGACAAACCTATTTGGAAGTCGATCTGTGTTTTTTTGTGAGTTTGAATTTTCCATGATGGACTTAACACTAATACTAAGCCTGGATCATTTGGTGGACATGGCTCGTGGATGGCTGGCCCTCCAGAGCCATCTACATGCAGTGCATATTTAGAATTTCCCCTTGTTGTCAAGTTCGGAAGAAGATCACAATCACACTTGCAAAAACATATGTTTTTTTCCGTAGAAATTCTTAGTGCGAACTTTGAAATCGTGTATTAGCTTCTCCTTCGTTATTTTTTTGGAGGTTTTACATGCGAGGCACGGTCAAAATAAACGTTAACCAGAATGAGCAGTTGCAAGTTGCAAAAGACTTTGACTGCCTTATTTCCGTGTTTGTAGTGGTTGAGGGGTAAATAAAGCAATGTTGGAAGCCATCGCTCCAAAATGTGAGAATCATGAAAGCAAACCACCACGATGAATCATGTCCAAAACCACAATGAACATTGACAAACAAGACTCTTCAAACATCTTCAAAAAGACCAATGCGGATCGACAAAAACCTGAGTGCAAGTTACCGACCGGCTCCGACGATCGTAACTTGCAACGTTGTCGTTTGGCTGATTCAGCATCATATGAATGTGCTTTTCGACCGAGTTCTCCATCTTCAACAAGAAAAAATCCATGACCTCTCTCTGAAATCCAGGGTGCCAGAGTATTTAGTAGGTCCATTGAATCAATTGCTGGGTTCATAGTGGCCAGTGGCCCCAGTGGCGCTGTTTTCTGTCTTGGGCAATCATCACACGGTTGCATCATCAAAAACGTTGAATTTTCGTTGAATACTCAAAACTAGGTGGTGGTTTCAAATATTTTTTATTTTCACCTCTATTTGGGGAAGGTTTCCAAGTTGACTAATGTTTTTGAAATGGGCTGAAACCACCAACTTGAAAAGCATCCCGTGGAAACATGGCGTGTTTTCCTTTACAATGCCTCCAGGATGATGAGTCTGAAATGATCTACGTATCGGTGGATTTCAGGTTTCGCAATGGCACCATATTTTCATATAGGTTCTTTGTTGTGCAGGCCACACCTATGATAATTCAACCCTTATGGAAGCTGATTTGATCTTAATGCCTGTTTTTTTTGTTAGGTTACGGTTTTGGGGGATTGTTTCCACATTAGTGACGGCCCGCCCGTACTGCCACGGAGAAAACCGAAGTCAATTTGATGATTTTTCATTTAGTGGTTACCAAGCCCCGCCTTGGTCAGCTTGGACGTGGTTGCGTCTCTGGCAACGGATGCAGGTGCAGCTGGTGACATGTGGCCAGTGTGGATGGGCGGAAAAAAAAAACTGGCGGGATATCTTAAGAAGCTTGCATTGGTATGTAAAATTGCTGGATGGTTGCTGTTGGACAAAGCCTAAAGTGCCTAAAGCGATGTTTTTTCCCAACACTTCTTCCCGTAGCTGAGGGTTTTCCCCTTAAAAAGTCATGCGCCCTTGACAAAATGGCCGGCCCCATGCATCATGCAGGCTGACGGTGACGGTTCCAAAGGTCACAGCACGGCCATGTTGCAGCGAGCACTCTTGGGTCTTCTACTGGCTATGGGTACCTCGCAATGTTCAGTAAGCGAATTCACCAAGGAGCTTCATATAGGTCCTTTCACCCCGCAATGCCTTCCAATTCTATTACTATAGCTGCTAATGTTTGTTCATGTTTATTGCATATAGCTGCGTATTATTGAAGTTTGTTGAAGTTTGTTTGTGATTATTTTGTGGCTAGAGAAGGAGAGTCGCTAGGGATGATGTTCCTTAAAAGGAAAAATTCACCTTGAAATCAACTTATGTTGCTGACATGAAGGTGGGGGATTATCGGGCGCCAAACGAGGTATAATAAGATTTCACCAACCGTATCATTCCTGTCGCCAACCTATTGGTGGATTTACTAACGGTATGGGGAATCTGTTTGCCTGCTTAGTGCTTGGCGGCATGATGCGTGCGCACGGGCAACCATAAGTCCCCAAAGATTTGTCGGGACGTCTCAAGAATGTTGCCAACAATTGATAAATCCAACGTCAGCTCATGATGTATGCCACTTCCGGTGTTGAGTATAGGATGTCCCCTGATTATAGCGATCACATCCCTACCCACGGCCGGAGATAGGCACTTTCAAGTTGCAAGTTATCTTTGCAAGGTTTTCCGGAGTTGTTTCGTGAGAAGGACAAACAAAGACAATGAAATTTATTTACTGTAGGCATTGGCATTCATTGAACTTCCTGGTGTTTCTATGTATGGAAAGATGTCCATCCAGATGAGTTTCGGTTGGCAGTAAGCTTAGAAGTTTATAGGTTTTGCACCTACTTTGGGGATTTGTGTTTGCTTGGCAATAGAGGCCGATAAGATCCAACTTCAGTTTTCCAAGATGCATTGTAGTTGTTTTGTTTGTGCAAGACTTTAGAATCTTGCAAATCCTAGGAAAAAGTTTAGGTGGATTGGTTCCACCTTTTCAATAGTACAACTTGGGCGCATCCTTCAAACAAATGCCAAGTTATTTCATTTCGACACCTTTTGGGCGCAAAAAAGAAAATGAATCTTCCATTTCTATTCTACATTGAGGCGAACCCAAAGTTTTTCACCGTCACCCGCAAGACACCGGCATCAAGGCACCTTGGACCTCTTCGGAGTGGATGCCTTCGCCTTTCACAGCGTCCCTGCTTTTGGCACCTTACGTTACTTGGGAAAAAATATGCAAGGAGACGACTGGATCTGCAGGGTTTCCGGCCGTTGTGCTGTATTCGTGGTGGTGAAAGTGTATAGTGTAAACGTACGGGCAAACGCAAGTGAAATTGGAAGTCAAAGTTTAATAATAATTGTTGTTGTTGTTGTTGTTGTTGATGTTGTTGTTGTTGTTGTTGTCGTTGTCGTTGTCGTTGTTGTTGTTGTTGTTGTTGTTGTTGTTGTTGTTGTTGTTGCTGTTGCTGTTGCTGTTGCTGTTGCTGTTGCTGGCGCTGCCGTTGCCGCTGGCAATGGTGGCGGTGGCGGTTGTGTTTTCTCCCAGGTTAGGTTGAAGTATGATTTGGGATGATTTGGGCGGAGGAAGAAGATCACCTAACAACTGCTTTCATGTGATCGGCCAAGTTGAATTGGGAGGGTAAAAATGTGCATGTTGTATCTCAGTAGTAGGCACACTGTAGGATGTCACATGGACTTTTTATGCAGACAGGGCGCTGGCAAAACATCGGTGGATGTAAGTTGGGGGAATGATTTTCACAAAGGTGAAGGTAATAAAATTTGGCAGGGGGTCCTTGAGGGACAGAAGCTCTCTAACCAGCAAGTGTACTTGATATCTTATTGATTGCGGTCATGATCGCATCTAGTGTGTGATTGAACGGTTTTTGTGCATCACCGGTATCAGTTGTGTTTCAAGTTGTGTTTGTTCTACTGTGAACAAAACACTTGTGTGGTTGACTGCTCGTCTGCAGGTTCCAGCCATTGGTTCGTTGGAGTCCTACAAGTTCAGGCCGGTGTTCTGCCGTTGGGCTGTGAGAAGTTGGGGCTGCAGGGTCACCTGAACCTGAATCCTGCTATTTTTCGGCAGTTCAGGTGACAGCTTTGCAAATCTGATGTATGATCCACTAGCCCTGTAAACCTGTATCCTTCTTCGCGTCTCCGCATGCGAGCTTGCAGTTGATTGCACTTGAAATGCATGTTCGGTGTTTTTTTTGAAAATTTGGCCAGGCTCTGGAATGTCAACTCCAGTTGCTGGCCTTGCTGAAACAACGGGAGGCAGCTTGAGTGTAAATTTGAAATATTTTTTAAACCCCAATCCTTGGAGATCGCAACCCGATTTGATGAGCATATTTTTTGGGGTCACAATGCGGAACGGTAAATGGGGCCGCCATTGGTTCTGTTCATCACATCATCGCAAGCATGTCTACACATGGCGATGAAGCATGTGGGGTCTTGCAAATAAATCATTTACTGCTGAATTTGGCGAGATTTGCTGTTGTTCCTTTGGCAGTTACATTACATCATTGTTTTCTCCATGACCGTGAAATTTTCAGATGTGGTGCCACCAGAGCGCATTTGAACTTTCTTTCTTGAGCCGATGGCCTCTAAACCATCTTGCTTGTTGATCGGTTCATGTAATCTTCGGGCTTTTGTTGAGATAGCATGGTTTCTTTTGGAACGCAGCTGTTCTTTTGGATGGTAGGTGCAAGGTGAGTATAGTAGAAGTAAAACATTTAACTATAGGAGATATATGGGATGTCTTTGAATTTTTGAATGTGACTATTTCGATGGGGATAGTCAGGCACCACTGGGACCGCGACCGTTGCATGTTTTCAGATTAAGTTTGACATGAAGTCAGGTGACAAGCTGATGAGTCAAAGGCTAAACCCACCACTACCAAATTGTTTCTTGAAAATGATGGATTCCAGCAGGTTCTGGCATAGTCGATATGATAGCACAAGAGCTTTCAAACCGAAAATGTCTGGCAGGTTTTGTTGCGTCTCCTGGGGGCCACTCACATGATGGGCCTGAAGCTTAAACTGGTATCGGAAACGAGCCGTCGTGCATGTGGTTTACTCAGGGGAGCCCCGGATTTTTTTCAATGAAATCCATAATGTTTGATGTTGCCCATGGATCATAGCTATCCAAGAACTACAATTTCCCAAAAAGATAGACCCGTGAAAGTGAAATTGCGGTTTGTAACCTTTGCCTCATGAAAGGGAAAGGAGGTAGCGATCGGTTTTCCAATAATATAATTTAGTCTGGCTGAATGTATCCAAATCCGTCAGTAGCAACAAAATAGTTATAATAAGGGAATCATCCAACGATGGCTCAACTTTTGGACTTTTAGGTGGAACCATTTAAATTTTCTAGCCAAATCAGACCCCCTACGCAATTCAATCTGCAAAGATTCCATTGCTACATATCAGAACCAACACTTCATGGACTGTTGATTTTTAAATTGTATAAATGGTATACATGTAATGGGTAAACTCGGCAAACCTTGGGCAATCCTGCGTACCCTTAAAGTTTGGGCCAATTGTGGGGTGTTGAATTTTTCTTCCGTTTGGGATAAGTTTTATCTATAGGAATTTACAAGACCATCATATAGATCTGGGCAACCTATGACGACCAGACGGACCGACTCTTTAAAAAGTCACCTGAAAAGATGGGTCGCTCCGTTGAGGCACCAGCAGCACTGCATCCATATATATCAGCAAATATGGATGATTTGGGCTATGCAATTCATGCACATGTTTTTTGTTCCCAAAAAAAATCCTAAGGTCTTGCCGTGCTCCTCTTCCTGGGTGGTGTGACCGCATCGGTGGGATTTCTAGTCTCCCGTGCGGGCACCAAGGGTGGAAACTCAAGAGTTTCATGGTGGGGTGTTTTGGGGGAAGGGGTACAGTAGGCATTTTCTACCCCCCCAAGTTAGCAAGTTAGCAAGGTTTGTGATGAAATTTCCGGTTGCGAATTTCTTGTGATTTGGGCAGATGCTAACCTGCGGATGTAACGGTCTGATATTTCGTAGCCATGTGTCAATTTCTTCATGTTGACCCCAAGAATTTGAAATCCAATTCTTTTAGTTAGGTTTCAAAAGCATTTGCAATATCAACCACACACCCTCCAACAAGGCGAACAAATTGAGACCTGAAAATGAAGGCCGCCAGGAGAAGGTGACATGGAACTTGAAAATCCATCATGACTTCAAGTGTACCAACCGTTTGTTGATTCAGTTACAGTACATATTTCATAGCATCGCGACCTCAGATTCAGCATTAATTCCACATGTTTTTCAGGATCAAATCCCATTCTAAGGTAGATTTGGTGTGCTTGTTCCAACCATCTCGTTTGCAGATCTGAGACAACATGATTTTTATCATGGGTTAGATGTTTTTTCAAGATTTTTATGAGCAGGGGAATGATGCAATATGTAGACTAGACTGCAACTGATCTTGCAATCGGGAGCGATCATTGAAATGGATTTCTATAATTCATATTTTCCCCAAAAACTTCCCGATAGTGAACCCCTGTACTTCACAAAACATCAGGTGGTTGAATGAGTATTGATGATCAGAGAGATTGTAGGTTTCCCTTTTTTTCTCAGGAATTTGTTTGCCGCTTAATACAGATTGATCGGATTTTACATGTGATTCACGAAAACTACTATACTCAAGACTGACCTAGGTTAATCAAGACGTAGGGTGTATGGTTCAGCCGGTTGCCAGCCGTTTCCTCGCCACTGTTTCGGGGCAAAAAAGATAGGTCAAGACTTCCTGCGCTTCGTTGATGGCTTGGCCCCACCGTCCCTTGGCATCATGGGTGAAAGACAGACAGACCTTGGATATATCGCAAGGGACGGTTTTGTTCAATTCCCATGTAAAAAAAAATCAGTGGTCTTCGATTGTTGTTCACATGTCAAATGTTCAAGTTCACTTCTAGCGAGGGTGTTGGTTAGGGATGCAGCGGTTTGTTGCTCACTGGGTGTATCTAAGAGGTGTAAGATTCCAGGCAAGCATGCGATAGGGAGTTACAAATCGAAGATCTACAACCAGAAAAGCAGTTGGAAGATCTATTGGGAGTCTCCCATTACTTACAGGAAACCTACTATGTTTTTCTTTGGTTTCTGGGTTGGAACCAAGATATCGACATTATATGGTGGTTGCAACCTGTTTACCTGAAGATTTAGAAGAGTCAAAGGCATTTCCGATCATTAGAGAAACAAATCCTATGTTGCGGATTGGGATCGTCATGATTCCCTGATCCTTTGGAAGCGTCACTTGGGGTTGAAACGTAGCTTGGCTTTCAACATTGTCCCGGTATACCAAGGTTGTTGGGAAAAAACCATTTCCACATCAGCCGTGCTGGGGTTCCAGCTGTTCTACTTACTGGTTGAACAAGGAGTTTTTGAATTTCCTGCCCGAAACTTAAGCATATGATCCCGAAATTTGACTTTAACTCGTTTGTGTTTGACGGAACCGGAGTTTGATGTTTCCCGTAGTTCTTTGTTTGGGTCGTTTCACGGCGAGGATGTCAAGGGAAATTCGTGAAATATGAGCAAAATCTGCATGCTTTTGTCATTGGATTTCTATCTTGACAAACTATGAATCACTAGTTGTTCTTGGACTTGTTTTGAATTTGATTTTGATCCTTTGTACTATGGGAATAAATTGTTGCCCATGAAGTCACCATTTGGTAGGAATACCTTATTAAACTTTTCGCAGCCAGCTCAAGAAACTCTGCCGACAAACGACCCAGCACCCAGGCCCAAGATCACGGCGGCCATTGTGATGCTACGTCGTGAGCGTTCGATATGTGTTTGGGAAACCTAGAGCTTGGGAGTCGATCAATTGATGTAGGAACTTTTTATAAGGGCGTGTTGTCCAAGAGCTCGGATGGCTAATTTATGTTTTGGTCTAGAGTCTACATGCTACATGGCTCCCTATGAGATTATTGAAGCCCGAGGCGAGGGTTTCTTTTCTCAAGGTGCTGGGATCCCGAAGGTGGTTGTTTATGAAATTCTTACGAAGGGGTTTGTCTAAATGTATGGGAATCCTCTTTGTGAAGGTCTACTGTACGGCTCCCTGTGAGGTGGGATCCCCAAGTGTTTTTTTGGTTTTCAAAACAGAAGATCCTCAAGGGGTGGTTGTCTAAGGGAGGTGGAATCCCTAATTGTTGTCACGGTTTGGTTTCTGCTTCATTAAGTCTTTGCAAGAAAAGGTAGGGTTCCCAGTTACCCACTTTGCTTGGACCCCATTCCCTTACTAAGCTTTTAATTGATCCGAAAAACTCCTGCATTGGAAGTCAGACTTCAATTTGAGAGGATTCGCAAAGCCCATTCCTTCAATGATCAGCGAATAGAATTACCGTAGTATGATTAGTAGTCTGGGTGATGGTTTCAAATATTTTTTATTTTCACCCCTACTTGGGGAAGGTTCCCATTTTGACTCATATTTTTCAACGGGGTTGAAACCACCAACTAGTAGTTATAGGGTAATAAGCCTATGTATGATTTTGGTCGCCTTTGAAGTCGTTCTCTGGTAACTATGGGAACCGTCATGGCCGCCATTTGGTGGGGCCCGGTAGATTGCGCTTCCCAAACTTCAAGGTTGGCTGAATCAACCAATCTCTAGGTAGACTTTAGTCTGCGAGCTTCTTTTTTATAACTGTTAGTACTTTCTTCTTGGTTGAGAAACTTTACACAATCAACATTCTGGATAGGTTCAAATTCTATGAAAACCATACAAATCACCTTCGAATCATCTGGAGTGGATGTGTAGGATGCTTGCCCAGCAGTATCGGGACGTCTTCATGTTTCAGCTCAAAAAGCATTTTGTCATTTACTTTCCACAGTGAAGAATCACATTCATCAGCATCTCACTGGCTTGGAGGGACTTAATTTTGATGCATTGCCAATTTGATTTTTGTTGGTCTCCACCAACAAGAACAATTTGACAGGTTTTGACTTATTGGCAATTCTGGTGCCAAATCGGGTTTTGTAAGGTTTTGTTGATTCTCCTCAGGGAAATTTTATATACCTCAAAAATCACGACCACAACCAGGAAAGGACCCTCAAGATGAATAATTTGGGTCTATAGGTTGATAGTTCTCATTTTCCTTTCCAACAGATTGATGGTATATTTACCTATATGTCCCATAAAGATCAAGTACATGGTAGGTAAAGCATACAATATACATTGATCCTATGCCTAGGTAGTGGTTTCAGATATTGTTTATTTTCACCCCTTAAATTGGGGAACTGATCCAATTTGACTCATATTTTTCAGATGGGTTGAAGCCACCAACCGGATTACAATAAAATGAAGCCACGTCATTTCCTTTCATCAATTGCAGACCTAGGCCTTAGCACTAGGAGGTGCTGCAGGTGTGCTATGGCAACTGCCTCAAGGCCCATTGGGAAAGGTCCCCCTATAAACATCCATTCGCACTTGGGATATAACAGTGATATAACACCTCCAAATATGATAGACTCCTATAGATGAACTAGATGAACATGTTGAAATGAAAAACATTTCCTATCGCAAGAAACTACGGTTGAAACTAATCCCTCTGATCGCATTTGCTTGACTCTCTTTGAGGAGATGTTTGACTTTGTACTTTGGGAAACTAGCTGGTTAGGACGGATAAGAAGTGTTTTCTCCCAACCGTTTTATTCCATTTCCATTTCGGCCTGAAAAAGTCACAGATTCCCAGCATTTCCAGCATATTTCTATCCGTCAGTTAGGTTTCTGGGGATGGACTTTTGAAGGCAACTCCTACTGTACACTGACTAGGTAGTGGTTTCCAAGATTTGTTACTGTGACCCTTATTTGGGAAAACGATCCAAGTTGATTTGGCACCTATGTTTCAAGTGGGGTGGCAAAACGCCATCAACTAGATGAGTTCAACAGCAACTCCTAGGCACGTTTTACATCGTTTTACCACGAAAAGTGTCAACAGAAAACGGAGATCCGTTTGAAAACGCCTTTAGCCATGAACCAATAGACAGGTACTGCCGCAGTAGCTCTCGTGACCAAGATGGGTGGCATGATGCCTGGAGCTCAGAGAAAAAAAGGGTAGCATCAAGATTTACCTCAAAATATTTCCCAATGTTATTTCAGGGGTGGTTGAGGATCAAACCAATAACCCGCTGAAGGATTAATGTTTTAAAACACATTTTTTTTTTGGGGGGGGGTATGGAAATCTTGGTGGCCAAAATTTGAATCCACAGGGAAGTTCCCCCCAGAAAGGCTGAACAATTCAGATTATTCCTTTACCCGCCAGTGATAGTCAGTATACTCGCCGAAAATCGTTATCAACCTTTAAAAACCAACACTGTGCGAACAAAATGTGTGATGATGCCCAGTGTCAAAAAAAATGTGGAAAAAAACACCCGAGGTAAAGGAAGTGTTTTTCAACATTTAGCCAGATCCATCCATAGAGATCACTTGACGGATCTATGACTCTAGCCTTGACCTCAACAAACTTGAATCGTTACTTTCCACCAGCAACCCGCTGATTGGGATACATATACATGTTTTAATATGTACCAGACACTCTTAAATTAAGGTATAGAGTTTAATCTACCTGCATTTGCTCCGCAGAACTACCCAAATGTTCATAAATAGACCCGCAGTCACTGTGTATTTGGGGTGTATAACTTCGAATCCATTTTGCAAGTTGGATCCCTTGGATTTCTTGGATCCCTGACCCAATCACGGAGCTTGTGTTTTTTTGCACGTGGAAAAGAATTATTCTGGGAATCTTGGCTCCAAGACAACGTTTATTTCAGATTTTGTTTGCCCTCTTCTATATTATATTCATATACTTGAACCCCTTCAAAAAGACACCAGTTTTGGTGAACGTTATTCCCCCCCCAAAGAAAAGAGACACCATGTCCCTTCGCTTCCCACTTCCCATCTTTGATGACCAAACCCTGAGGCTCGGTGCAACGGCAGCGGGACTCTTCTTTAGCACCTTCGAGGCCGCAGCGTTGCAAAACTCGACGACTTGTGGTGAGTTCCGGGGGGGGGGTTACGGCTTAGGGGAGGGATGGGGTTGCAACATGTTTTTTGCCACGAAACATGGAGGATGATTACTTTGTTAAGAAGTTATGAGAAGGGATCCTGATGATGATGATGATGATGATGATGATGATGATGATGATGATGATGGTGATGGTGATGGTGCTGGTGCTGGTGCTGGTGCTGGTGCTGGTGCTGGTGGTGCTGGTGGTGGATGATGTGGATGATGGGTGGTGAAAGAAACTTTAGGTTTACGCGAAAGCCTAACCACTAAATACAACTGCTGATTGAAAACATCTAAGCATCCTTAGTCTAACATGATAGCTGGCTAGAATATTTGCCATGAAAGAATTGATGCCTTCCCCATCAGAATTCCGGAAAATTTCCCGTGTGTGAGTTGGAAGTTTGCCAATGATACATGGATGCCTTCAAATAAACTAACATCGCCATGGAGCATCACCCTTTTCATCCCTTTTCCATAAGAGATGCAGTACATCATACATCAACTTCTTTTGCAAAGCTAGATTAGGTAGGACTTAATGTCAATATTGTTTTTTTAACACCAAAAAATGCTACATACAACTAGTCCCTTCGTCACCCTAGGAGTTCCGCACTGCTCTCTTGGAACCTTCGGGCGGTCGTTGGTTGATGGTCTTTCCAGCACCTTGGCATGGATTTACTACAAGGAGGGTAGTTTTCAAAACCAAGCTGTTCGATGTAATGATTCATAAAAAATCCTTTCACAGAAACAGATGTTAGTAGTGGTGGTTTCCAAGTGAGTATTGTTTTTATCCCGTTCCTTGGGGAAATGATCCAATTTGACTCATGCTGACTTCGAACGGGGTAGCAAAAAACCCATCAACTAGATCAGATGCCACGAATCCTACACTTTGTGCAGGCCATGACCGTATGACGATCAACGTTCGGATATGACCAACGAATCCCCGGGAAACTAACATGAGAATGGAAACTCCAGATTTGAAGATGTATTTCCTATTGAAGATGTGGATTTTCCAATGTCGTGTTAGTTTTCAGCGATGTTTTTCTAAAGTAGAAATTTCAACAGTTGTTTAATGGTCGGAAATGGGCTGAGTGAGTATAACTGCTTACTACAGTTGCTAGCTGGTGGTTTCAATCATGTTCTTATCTTCTCGCAAAAGCCTTGGGGAAGATGAACTCCAAACCACTCTGATCAATGGGAAATATACCTCTACTTTTAGTCTGATTTATGGGTCATTTTCCAGCCAGCTATGTTAGTTTACCAGGGTAGTAAGTATCACCCCATCCACGATGTAACCTTGAGGATGGCATCAAATTGAAGAAAAGATTGGGACACAATTTCTACGATTGCATCCAAGGTTGGGCAACAACTTGAATTATATGATTGCATATGATTGCCAACCACCACTATAGAAGGTGTTTGAGCAAACCCTCATTTGATTTGAGTACGGTATGCCAACCATGTCGTTGTAAGAATCCCTACAAAACAACCAGGCTTTCTTTCCACTTCGGTTGAGAATCGCTTGCTAAGGAAACCTCTGAGAAGGCTAAGACTCAGGCGGATTGCCAATCTGTGATTGGTAAGGGAACTTTTGCCGTATTTTTTAAGTAAAAAATCCAGGGTGGTTGAAATATGCGAAAGAATTTGAATTTACTCTAGGACCTATAATATATTGGTACCTGTTGTTGAGTGGATTGCTCTTCTTGGATATAATTGTTGCAATGCCTAAACCTTCAACTGGGAATACCAGCTGAATCTGAAGAAACATAGCAACATGCACCATTTGAAGATGTATCTCTTTAAAATCAAGCAGTGGCTAGTAGAGTATAGTATACACCATTCCAGACTTTTTGTTTGCACTGGTTCGTAGACAAAAGAGATACCGCTTCCCACCTGTTTCTGGCAGGAAAATCCATTGACTAGACAGGTCAAAAGTTTCACGGTTTTTCTTCTGGATCCTTCAGAGATGATTCATCAATGGTGGGAGGGTCAGGGTGGTTAGTTCGGGATGCTACAGTAAATGGCCCTTCGGGAAACTACCCTTAACATAGCTGACTGGAAAAATCCACATATTAGTTAGTTTACCATAATTTAATACATGAAGCCCCAAAAAAGATCAAATATCCGGTGGTTTCAAATCCGAAAAACTTTTCAATTTACAACTTGCGCCTATACTCTCCCAAAAAACTAACCTAGGTGGTGGTTTCGAATATATTTTATGTTCACCCCTACCTGGGGAAATGATCCGATTTGACTAATATTTTTCAAAGGGGTTGAAACCACCAACTAGTAACAGCAAAAGCCCTTGAAAATAAATAGGCTGAGTAGCTCCAAAAAGGAAGCCGGATCGTTTCTTGTTGCCACAAACGGTGGTGACAACCTCCAACCACTGGTGAAGTCGTTTCAACCTCAACGGGTGTCAATCCAGACCCACAATTCGGGACGAGGCAAGTGAGATGTGGAGCAAGTTGAAATTTGGTGCTGCAGGTGTTGGGGAATCACAGAGATTTGGTGCGTGGAAGTTCGAACTGATTTGATCTGTGTGAAGGTGATTCTTTGGGGGGATTGATGAGTGAAAAAGATGGGGAGGTCTATAATTACAATGTAAATACATCACATTCCACGATGTGTCCGGTTTTAACTGTTGCTTCTTCGAATTTAGGAGTGATGATGATGATGATGATGATGATGATGATGGTGGTGGTGGTGATGATGATGATGATGATCATCATGTGTGATCATATGTGATCTTCGTGATCATCATACATCCAACACAATATCCTGCAGTAATAGAAGTGAAGTGAAAGATCCTGAAAGCAGTCCATTCCAAATTTGAAATACCCAGTTCTCCTCTAGATGTCTAAAGCACCATTTTTCTGGGTGGTGTTTCGCTCTTTCGTTTTTGATGGAATATGCGATGAAAAGAAGTGCTTCCCAACCCGGCCAACACTTCTTATTTTAAACAATTTACAATTTTAATCCTGAATGTCATGAAAATCATGAAATATCACCAAGCTTGGAGTAGACCACAAACCTCTAATGTAAAATCAACAAAACATCATCTACCGAGGCTGCGGCCGAGAAGGGAGCCATCTATATCGGACATGGCTTTTTAGATTCCTTACTGAACTACCTCGGTGCCTCGGATTCTTGTTGTTTTATTTTGATGGTGAAGTACTTGTTTAGTACCCAGGGATCTTGGTGAAAAGGTGGCAAAAAGATGTAAAAAGAGGAGAAAATGGTAGTAAAAAGTGGTTGATCGTTCCACTGAAAAGGTCATGTAGAAGAATCCGCCAAGCACCTGGTGGGTTGAGCATTTAAGTGGCAACTTCTAGACCCAAAAGTTTTGCCTGTATGATATCCCAGAAGCTGCACCAACGATTTTTGTGATCAGAACAGTGAAAGGATGTGAAAGGTAAACGTACATATCCATGATTTGATACCATCCATGTATATATTTACATTTTACCGCGAGGTATTCACAGGTGATTTGACTTTCTTGTCGTAAATGCGGGTAAATATACCCTACATGGGTGTGTAGTTATTGTATGTATATAAACCTTGGTGACATGGAACGTCAAGATGTCCCGTTACGCTTTAAAGTTGTTGTGAGTTGAATCTCCAGAAATGTTTATCGATGGGAGTTTGCAAGGATGTGTGTTTGAACATATTGCATCCCAATTTTGGATGTGTTTCCAATGGGTGATGTTTGATCCTTTAATAATACCAAAGGATTCATTGCAAAATTAGATTACCCAATTGGTGGAAAAAGTGAAGTGTTGTTTCCCAACATCTAAAGCAAATGTCATGAAGTATATCTAGGCAATGTTTAGCCAATGCTATTGGATATCTATTTTGACCAATCATGAATCGCCTGGATGTTCTTGGAATTGTTGTGTTTTGTTGTTGACCTTTGACATCAATGAATTTACTGTTAAATGATGATTGGATCAGCCAAAGTTTCACTGTTGTTTTCTGTGTTTTTTGACCAAGTTTCACAGGTTTTTGTTCCGTTGGATGTGCTGAACCATCAACCTATGAAGTGTAGCCTGCAGCACTGGCATGGCCATGGCTTTCTTAGGTACCTTATGGGTAGGTGGCAAGGCGGTGGAGAAGATCGTGGAGGCGAAGGGAGGGTGGGAGGGTGAATGTCATATGTCACGGGATTCCAAATGAGGTTGGCAATTAATGGTTTGTAGATGGGATATGGAGGTTTCCTACAATGGTGGTACCAAACAACCATTGGTTTTCCTACTAAAAATGATCGTTTTGGGCTGTTTTGGGGGTACCACCATTTAAGGAAACACTCATATCTCAGTATCTCATTTGGGTATCATTGTAAGTTTTGATATTTCAGCCATTTGTAAATAAGTTTGTAAGTGGGGCATGTCAGCATCACCTTCCAAATGTTGGCTATTTTGCTTATCTAAAATCTATGTTCATTTCCAATAAATTTCTGGGAAGATAATCAGTGACCCTTCGCCGTCGGTTGGGAATTCCAAATGGAGGTGTATGGGCCAAAATGCCTTCAATTCAGGTTTTGAAATTAGGGTTTACAAAACTCCAAGAAAATAAACGCGAAAACGGCTGGAAGCCACAAAGATTCAGGTTTGAAAGATGAATTTCCTTTCAACATGTTTTTGTTCAGATGATTCTTTTTCCTCCAAGGGCTGGGGATGTTCAAGCTCCATGTTCGTTCGGTTTCCGGCGGGTATTCGGGTATTTGTGGTTGCACCCCAAAATGACTTGGCTTTGTTTGCTTAAGGTGACTTGGCTTTAGTGGGATCGCCACTGAAAAAAAACACGTGTAAAGGAATATTCCCTTGAAAAGAAACTCTCATGAAATGATTTTCTCTTAAGGTGGTGGTCATGGTTAAGGTTCCACCCATCAAACTTCGGGAGCGTAGTCATTCTAGTTTAAATCAATACCGTCAGGAAGAGGTTTGTCCCACTCTCATCGTTATTTCATGTACTTCGGGCCATGGTTTCTTTCTCCTACAGGCCAACTGGCTTCGTTGAAGGTGACCTTTTTTTTCGTGTTGTTCCTCATCTTTGCCAACTAGAACAACCAAATGGACGACTCCTTTTCATGCGGTGTAGTAAGGGAAACCGACAACCCAAAATCGCTTTCCTTTGGGTTGGTGATTTTTCGTAGTTTACCCAGATTCATCATTCCCGGAAGATGTATATGTCTTTCCTTTATCCAACCCACAACCATTGACCTAGATCTGAATTGGGGTGAATTTCATCTAGTGACCACCAGGATCTGTATATTTGGTATCCCAATAAACCTTTATGTGCCACTGGCGTCGTGGCGGTTCGCATCCTAACATTATGCCCTATTATTGTATTATAATATACATCAAGGATTCTCTAGAATGGGATGATCATCTCTTCGTGAAAGGACCATGGCGACCATGGCTAAACTGTGAAATTTTGTCTCCTTTAAAAACACACAGATCGGATACTGATCACGGTCACCTAATTTTTTAATATTACAATTATTGCGATACTCGGGACATGGTTTTTCCCCTCGGAAAAATGACAGTTTTTAACTTTGATTCATTTGGAACTTTGGGATTATTATTAAGATGCACCCTCCCTGAAACTAACATATCCCCTGAAGATAGACCCCTCAAAAAAGGGAGATTCCGAACTTGGAAGCCATCATTTTTAGGGGCTATGTATGTTAGTTTCAGGGAGGGTATCAAGGTTGATGTTTTGCACATGCATTCTTCCATCTTTCCAGTTCCTTAGAAATCCAGCCCCATTGGCAAGATCCACCTCGACGCGTTCACGCCGTGTTTCGGATAGCTTGTGAAATGTCATGGGGCAGCAAAAAGTCCATGGTGATGCGAATCAAGTTTTATAATATGGGTTTTCTGGTCGATTTTGATGACTTGTTTTTTTTTAGTTTCCAACGAAAGTCATTCGCATGGAATCTCCGAAGGTCCAAATCATGGGGGAAATCCTCTGAACAAAAAAACAGTCAGAAAGCACAGGAGTGGCAACTCAAAGATCTGACAGACTTTATTTCTTGAAAGAAATAGATATGTTTCCAAAACATCCAAGGTCCGGCATGTCAAATGGCAGATTGAAGAGGTTCTGAAAATGCAGGAAACATATTGTTTTTATGACATTGCAATCATGTAAAAGAGTTAACGTTCCTTGCTCTACTGCTCACATGTGCCATCTTGCTAGCCACAGGAACTGCCCGGGGATTTTTTTGTCACCAAAGATTGCACGCCATGGAGGGTGCTCCGGCGAGAGAGGCGCCGCGAAACCCGAGGCGAAAGAGAGTGTGGTTCCTGCTGGTAGCCTCGACTTTGTTTAAGATGATGTTTCACGTTCTATCCCCCAAGACCCAGGATGCAATCGTCACCACCAGGATTTATTGCATTTTTAGTAGGGTTACTGGGTGGTGGGTAGTTCCAAGTAATGTTTTACTTTTTACCATTTCTATTTACCATATTGCTTCCATGCATAAAACCTATCGTAAATCCCGATATAAACTTCCAATGGGGTTGTCAGTGATGAGCAAAATGACCAACCTACAATTGTCCATAGTAAGTGACCAGCAAAAAAGAGTCACGTCCCAAGGTACTTCTCATCGCCGTCTCGTTGGTGCTTCCGACCATAAGCCGTGCTTGCTATTTGACTCTGCTTTGGATTCCGGTGTTCGTTTGGCAAAGTCCCACTACCGTGGTGTTCGCTCTGTACCTTGTTCATGGAGAGGGGGCTCGAATGAGGTGAGTTACTGCAATCAGGGGTGATTTGAACTGGGATGTAACCTGCATGCGAGGGATATGTACATAATATGAGTTTGAATGTATTACAACATGTATTAATTGAATATAAATATCATATATTTACTATGTGTGAGAATCATAGTGAGCTATGGTCATGTTTACTGAATGAAATCCACCCCAAACAGTAATGCACCGTTTCATTGGGGCAAGTTGAGGTTTGGGCCCAACGAACCTGGTGATTTCAATCTTGCGGGCCGTAAATTTGCCCCAGATACCTTTGGGAAGAAAAAATCCGTGGCTTGATATTGGGCTATTTAAAGCTCTAACCCCCAAAAGAAAGTGAGGGATAGTACAGTACATGTTTTTGTTCTTAAGCAGTTACTATCATTACTATCGGAATTGTGCCAATACTAATGTTGAGATAAGCCCATCTATGTCATATATACAGTAAGATTTGGCTTATCACCCTATATGTGAATATTTGGCTTACCACCCTATCTATGTAAGATACACTCCTTGAAACTAACCGTTCGCACCTGCCAGGAAGCCATCCCAAAAGGAAACGATCGTCTTCCAACAATCCATTTTCAGGTGCTACGTTCCTTTTAGTGAGGGTAAGATGTATGGCCCTGAACCAAAACAACCCCCCAAAACCCAACAATTCCCATCCCCACCACAACCATCCTGGTTTGCTCGACTGCTGGGCCACAACAATACATCCGTCACGGTGTGGCCGTTTTTGTCCAGGCAAAAGAGTGGTCCCGTTTTTATTAAGCTCGGCCAGTGGCTCTCCACCCGGCGTGACATCATCCGCAGTATCTCGGTCTCGAAGAAGTGGAGGGAAGGAACCCACAGCAGGAACTGAAGCAGGGTCCGAAATGGAAGTCACAACCGCAAAAAAAAGCAGGTACCAGTGGCAAATAAGATCAATAAATCACCTCTGACTGAAAATACTTTTGGAAAGATTAGGAAGATGTTGGTGAGGAAAGATTGAAAACTTTTATGTCAGGTTTCATTCTTTGACAGGCCCGCTGGGCCCCTTTTCTGGTAACAGTCGTACCAGAATCATCAAGTTATAACTAGGGGGGTCGCCGCGAACCAAATCTTTACTATATTGACTGTTACAGGAAAGGGGGTGGAATTTGGGCAAAAGAAAAAGGATATTCATTCAACGGGCGAACAGCAAAAAAGTGTGAACATTTGTTGCTCATGAATGTTTCAGAATGGCTCCCTAACCTCCCAACGTTTACATTTTAGCGTTGATATAAACTGAAATTTCCTGAAGTCTCACTTTGTGTAAAGAAAAAGGCCGACAAACATCAAAAAACAGAACCAACATACACACGTTGGGTATGTAGGTGTCAGGGTCCTTCACTTTCCACTGTTACATCGTGGCAAAGGGTTGCAGAATAAACCATAGACCCATACCCCAAGCTCTTGGTCACCGCTGTTTTAGCTTTCAAATGAGTTAGCATGTTCGAAGTCAAAATTCCTGGCTAGAGAAATACCCGTTTCCTTCCATAGCTGCAAAGCTTAGTGCAGGTTAGGGTTGGTCGGTCATGGAGCTGGTTGATTGATAAAGCTACTGTTGATGGTAAAGCAAATCATGTCACGTTTTGGGGTTTGGCAAACCAGGTAAGGATGGTGGAGAGTTTATCATGCTATTCATGCTGGGTGGTGGTTTCAAATATTTGTTTATTTTCACCACTACTTGGGGAGATGATTCAATTTGACTATATAATATAATATTTTTCAAAGGGGTTGAAACCACCAACTAGCATGTCATGGTTGACAAAAAAACTGTATATCCCAAAGATGGTTTTCTTCGCACCGTTTTCAGAAGCATCAAACAGTATATTGTTGGTAGATTTATATAGTGTAACGGTCCAGCTATTTGAGGGTCCAATACATGTGTAGCAATACAGAGGTTTTGTATTTTGGTGATGGACTCAGCCCCAAGACCAAAAATGTCTCTTGGGACCTGTGCTGCTAAGCCTTTTTAAGTGGATTAAAACATAATGTGGAGGTTTATCACGGTTTATCCAAGAAATACTGGGCTGTTGCCTTCAAAAAACAAGAAAAGTCCAACAAAAGACACGTAGCTTGGTTTTTGTTGTTGATCCTTTTAATGCTATGGGATGAAAATCACTATGACAAATCACCATTTTGGTTCATAGTGCTCTTTTTTAATCATCAAACAAGTGCTCCCTTTCGCTTTTAATTTGCATAGATTTTATATATGTTACGTTTGGTTCATGTGTTTTTTAATCATCTCAGTTTTATCACAAAATGAACGGTACACTCTGGTGAACAAACATATCCAACAGGCGATATTTGTGATGCCATGGGTGAACTTCATGAACATGTTCCTGCCAGTGGCAAGAGACAAGATCTACGATTCTTGGATTGACCACATGGACATCCAAACAAAAGCCTCGGATTGATCTATTTATTCGGTTTTCTGTTGGGATGATACATGTGGCTACGGATTACTTATCCAAATCCCAGGGGGTTTTGGTCATGTCACCAACCAGGAGTTTGTTTGTTTCAAATGCCGTTTCATGTCACTTTCGTCAGGTTTTTTTTTCCTGAACTCAGCTGGCCTTTCCGAAAGGTTCAGCTTGAGTTGTTTGTAAAACCCTTGGGGAGAGCCAAGAAAAAAATACCAAGAAATGGTGGTGAAATACTTCACTATTGTTGCAGGAATTCCCTATACAACAAAAACTACCATCTCTTGGGTTCCCTGTTGAAATTTTTGGCGCAAAATGTTGTTGTTGTAGAAATTTGAGCATTTTTTGGGGGACACGATTTGCTAGTTGACGTAAATTTGTTCAAACCGGTGGCAAATTCAACCACCCAGTATTTTGTCACACGGTTCACCCCGAAAATGATGCGCTTTCCTCAAACAAAATGATCCTCCTGGAAGGGGGGGCACAACCCACGTTGCACAGGAAATCAACAACCAACCACCTATGGAGTCAAATACGTCAAATTTATTGGTGGGTGGAAAAAAAATAACTACCCGCTTATTCAACCGGAATAGGGATATATCGGGAACTTCAAACAAAAAACGCAGTTTTCAGTTGCATCATGTCCCCGCTAGGGGTGGTTGTGTTTTTATTTTTCAACAGACCAAGCATTTCAACGCGCCCCAGTTGGTGAAATCAGAGCAAATTCACGATTCAAACTTTGCAATGATGTACTCATGCGTTTCACTCTGCAAATAGGGGAATCACTTGAAAAAAAACCTGCAAGTTGAGGATTTTTTATGTTGTATAATTATTGATGATTTGATTGCTGGGTTTTTGATTTGTACATGTGTTATAGATTTTGTCATACATAAACCCTTCTTGGGTCGATGTTCATCTCTTGTTCAGTTGATGATGCCAATTCCATCTCACTTGCGGATGATCATACTTGGGTGATCAGCTAGTTATATATCGAATAAGCCTGCACATCAGGAAAATGCAATCACCATGGACCGCTTACTATCCGCGGGGCCCATGCATTTGAATATATTTGAATGGAACTAAATGCACAAAACAAGCGCTGAATTACAGTACAGTGATATATAGTCGTTGGCGAACGGGTGCGTCCAAAACCGGTGATTTCATCATCACTATTGTAGATGGTAGTATGTAATTTTGTTTATTGCAAAATCCAATCAACTAACCAGAGGGTAGTTCCGATGTTTGATTAGTCATTGATTTATCAACAACCAAAGGTAGTGTAATTGTTTCGGTGCTCCCCCTCCCTCACGCTAGCTTCCAGCTTCCAATTTTTTCTCCTTTTCCCATTAATTAGTCCACGCCAGTTAGTTTGCCCAAGCCAATCCTTTGTATACAGCCATTCTGTTATACATCGAGAACAGTGGAAACTCCCACGATTCTTTTTTCAATGAAAATGGACCTTTGCTTTTTGCCTTCGATGGAGGGCTCCAAAAAAGAATCTTTGTATACCACGTTGGATAGACCAGAGTTCCTCTTACCCTTTGGTTACATTAGTATCGTTTAGCATCTATATGTCAAATCTTCTCTTTAAAGAACCCTATATTAATCTTTGGTACTTCCCTTGTTTGTGATCTCGATGGACCCAGCTCCCCCTCAACAAAAAAGGACACGCGGAGCAAGAGATCCCGGGACTTCAGCACCTGGGGCAAGGAGGGCGATATGTTTTGGGACCAATGCAGTTAGTGAGAGAACGTTGGGAAAAGGTAGTGAATACCTGGATGATCGGGAGTGGGGACTGGGTTGCACTGATTACTTCAGTGGTTAAAATTGCCTCCACATTATTTTGTTTTTTTTCGGTGATGTTTGATCCTTTTCTACCATGAGATTCATCATCATTATATCACCATATGTGTCGTGTAGAACTATGTTTATGCTTAAACTTTTTTAGAACCATCAAGTCGTTTCGTAGAAACCTAATGATTGTCGTGTTGATCAGTTCAGGCGCCAAAAAAGAAGTGTTGATCAGAAAGTTCTCGTTTGAGATCCTCCCCGGTGATTGGTGATCCCCCATCAAGTGGGGTTCCCGTGTGGTTTTGCATAGCAAATCTTGTGTAATTTATGGTCCCCTCATATTTTCGAAGATTCGACCCGCAAATTTGCGGTGCTCCAAAGAAGAGGTCAACTTTGCGGCTTTGGGCTCTCAAGATAGAATCCCAAATTCGTACCCTCAAAAACATGTCACGAATCACAAAACAAGACGTGAGCTGGGTTCTACAAATGTGTTGATATATGAGTATAGATGATAGATATTCAATACATATTACTATTACATAGAAAACAATCACACAACACTGAAATAAAGTGCAGACCAAACCAAGTTTATTTGTTTTTGGACATCCATGTCCTCATATACGCACCCTGGAACTAACAGTTCGCACCTGCCAGGAAGTATTCCCAAAAGGAAAGGAGTCTTCCAACCACCAATTTTCGGGTGCTATGTTGGTTTCAGGGAGGGTAAGATGTATACCCATTGTAAGGATTCCCTATTAAAGGTGGAATGACCATCCCCAATATAAGGAGTTGATCGACCCTGACTTATAGACCCGATCACAAAATCTATCATCTTTCGCCCGAGGCTAGGAGAGTGGATGGGTGGTGGCTGTGTGGCACAGGTCTATCATGGCGAGTATCAAGGGCAATCAGTGGCGGTCAAGGTGAAACCACGGGTTTCGTGTGGTTTTTTGCTGGGACATCCCAAAGGAAAGGATCATCTGAACCAAGCATCAATTTTCAGGGGCAAAAATGTTCGTTTCAGGGAATCCATGTGGGGGTACCTCTCGGAGATTTCCTTTACGACGAGTGTTTCTTGTGATTTTTTTAAAGATGTTGCATGGAGGAAGCTGTTGGGCAGGTTTTGCCATGTTTCTTTTTCCTTACCTCGGTCCGGTGTCACATTTCAATCATTCAACTTCTCAACAACAACAAGATAAATTCATCTCTTGTAAACCTGGAATGAATCAGACCCCCATGAAGGGTGATGAACAAATATATTACATGGCGACCTTTCATGCAGCTGTTGGATTTTGTTGGTGGATTAGACTGACCGTTCAGTCTTATTTGATTCACTATCCCATTGGGTAGAAAATCTGGTTGTTTGACCCATTCCAACCATTGAGTCGTTTCATCGCAACTCCGAAGGTTACCCTCAAAAGCAGAGAGAATCCATTGAAGAATCCAAAATAATGGTTACATTATATATCTGAGTGATTTTTTTGGGGGGATAACCATACCCCAGCTAGTAACAAGTCAGTAACCATCAGTAACCCCTATTTACAAACCATTCAGGCCACTTGGACGGGGAACAACCCGGCTTAGGGGACTTACTAACCATGGTTGTTAACCACTTACTAACTGGGATGATCCTCCAAGTATCGCCGTTCCCCATCGGCAGGTACGGCGGAGTGGAATCACTCGACGCCTGGAGATGGACTTGACGCCTGGAGCCAAACCCAAAAAAAATCCCCAAAACGGCACCGGGGTTTGACAGTAGCTGGTGCTGTAGGTGATTTTTTTTGTCCAAGAAAAGAGTGGGGATTTTTTTTTGAGTTATAGATGTTTATCGGGGAAAATCTTGACTTAATTCAGGAGTTATAGATATTTATGGGGGAAAATATTGAGTAATCATGACTTATATGTACGTAATAATGATTTAACATGATTTCAACTTAAACATCATAAAATGGACATTCTGCATTTTTTTCTAGGGTTTACAACGGATTAGGAGGACATTTTGGCATCCAAGGAGAGTCTTGCATGGAGCTGCACGGCTGGCCACAATGGTGAAGCCCAGGCACCCACCAAACAGGGCTGGTGGTGATGTCATGGCACGATCCTAATGGAAGAAAAACCTGGGGAAATCTGGTGAAATTCACCAAGAACCCTATGGATCATGTCCGAAAAACTCAACACTTTGATCAAAACTATTATCGACCGGAAACCCCTGTGAGATTTTGGGGGCTGTTCAGCGTTTTTCCGTTGTTTTTGGAGGTTGAAATGGATGGCGTTGGAGGAGGCGCTTGACAACTTTAAGGGCTACATGTTGCAACAGGCTGGAGATTCAATCAACGCCGCCGCAGCCCGGAATTCTACAGTAGTCGAAAAGTAGATGGCACAGATGTCTACATATTGGTTCATTTTTGGACCCTTTACGAAACTACCTTTTGGTATTTGTGCCATCTATATATTTCGACCTTACTGTATAGATGTGACGATGGTAACTTTTGGCAGAGTCTTTGAGCACTTGGATTTGTTCAAGAGTTTTATGTGATTGATTTGCATTCTTCTGTAGATGGAATGTTTATTTCTTGGATTTTTCGTGGGAACTGACCGGGCTGGTTGGGGGAAATCTGGCCAAGCATATCAGTTTCCCAAGGCCCACCATTTTCAGGACACCAAATTTTACTTCCAGGGGTAATATATCAAGAATCATTCCAAGTTCAAGTGGTGTCCAAAATTGTGCGCCCAAAAAGAACAGGATTCAATTTTCCCTAGACATCCAAAATCCTGCAAATTCCTGGTGAGTAGGTGTTTGGAACCCTTAAAAGCCTTCTGAGGAGATCTTTGGATGTTCAAACACCGATCCTCACCAGGTATTTGGATGTCTTAGGTTTTGTTGAACAGTTTGAACCAGAGAAAGTTTCGTCATGGCCCAAACCTTTACATCCTTTCCTAAGTTCCTTATCGATGTGATGCCGTCAAAGTAAAGAGGTGCTCCTCCGGCTCGTCAGGCGGCGAAAAAAATATATGTTCACAACGATCGGATCAAAGGTGTTTTTTGAGAATTCCTGGAACCTGTTGGCCATATATACGTATATATATACATATATAATATATATATATATATACCTGGAAGCCATTTGTCCTTTGTTTTGCATCTAAAAGACGGCCTTTTCCAATTAAAACAAGGGACATTTGGGTTCCAGGTATACATGTATATATATATATATTGGTTATATATCTATTGTTGTTTGAAAATGGATGATGATCCAAACAAATTTTCCCAACAAACTTACAGTAGTTGGGATAATGCTTGGAATATTCACCCCAGTGCCATGCATTTGAAACTGTTTTTTTTTGGGAACTCTGGTTCCAGCTTTGGGGGAATTTTTTGACTCCACCAAGACCTCAGATGGGGGCAACCATGATGGGATTTCTCGAAAGAAAACGCTTGACACGGGCAATCTTAACCGGGTGTCCCAGTGTACATTTGTGGGGGTTTCTGGTGCCGAGTTGAGACAGAGACCTTGGAGACAGGTCAATCTGTCGCAAGAAGCGGAGTACATGAGGAAGTTCGACTATAACTTCCGAAAGCAGAACAACATCCTTGTACCAGAGACCCTTGAGCTAGCTGGTTTGTTTTGGGGAGCGGTTGGTGTAACACGGAGTTGTTTGGGGGAGTTGGTTGGGGGGGGTTGTTCGGCTGTCAGAAAACCAAAAAAAACCTACGTTACATCAAGGGGCGCAGCCGTTTATAGGTAGGTTTTACATTTCCAGATCTCCCAATCAGTAGTAAATCCTACTTCCCTTTTAATTTATCTTACTTCCACCCTGCAAGTGGGTGTAACATGGTATAACTATCAGGATTTGCATCCACATATCCAAGAGGTTTTCGGGGGTCCCATCTTGTAATGGCAATCTGACAATCCTTTGTTTGCAAAAGACCGCACAAAAAGTCGTAATATGCTGGGAACTAACATATCATATCCCCTTTTGTAAAGGCACTTTTGAGTCGATGAATTTCCTTTCCCTTTCGGTTGGGATATGTTTTTTCCTTCCCTGGAGGGTAGAAAACTAATGTCTCATGACCAGTCAACCAACCCCTTAGTGTCAAGTTACTTCCTGGGAAATCCCAGAGCTTGAATCACTCCTTGGATTGATCTAAAGATGCCAAGAGATTTGACAGGGGGAAAAAAAGCGCGAACAAAAGATGATCCAAGTCCAAGTTTCAACTGGTAACTGAAAACCAAAGGGTGTTTTGCTTGAAAAATCATGTTGATTGATACCTTATTTTACACATCAGTGATCATAAGTAGTAGGAATCATGTGCAGGGTTACGGTTAATTTTCCCAAGCATTTTTGTTTGATAGTTCGGAAGTTCCAAAGGTTTGGGAGTGTATCTTTGCAGACCCCAATCATCTAGGCAAGATTTGAATCCCCATTTTGACATGGGAACCCATATGTTTTAAATGTTTTCGAAACAAATTGGGCGTGGCCCAGCCAAATACCACCTAGAGAACATCCAATATGCGCCACAGATTCAAATGAATCCCCCAAAAAGTGGTGAAACACCAACCTCAACCAGGAGGAGAATAAAGAAAATAGCACGAAAGCCAGCCTCACCACATCAAGGAAAGAAATCTGTGATGGTTTTCCATGTTTTTACCTTGACCCTTGACTCGTCTTTCATGTTGGTTGGAAAGGATTGAATAAAACTTGCAGAAGACATCGCGCCCCCCCCCAACCCCAGGACGTACGCCGTTACGGAGTCCGTGCTGGTGATGGGTATCGCTGCAGGCAAATCCTTATCCACCTTTATCAAGGAAGATCACAGTCGAGAAAAACGTTGCTCGGTGGATGGATGGTGGATGGTTTGGACGGGGGTCGCCCATAGGATCCATGGGACTGGGTTATTCACCTACATTTGGGTCATGGCCGTGTTTTGTTTTAGGGGGAGAGACATTTTTGGCAGGGTGCAGTAGTAGTTATCACGGGGTTGTTTTTTTTTTTTTAGGAGGTGGTTTCTGAAATGTCTTGCTTTACTCCAAAGAATTGAGAAGATGAACCAACCCATTTTGATTTTGGGCGAGCATATTGTTCAAATGGCTGGAAACCAGCACCTATCGTTTTGGGCGGTGGGTTTTGGGGGTGGATGATCTTAGAAGATTTGTTGTTGAATGTTCAGAAATACTTGAGAAAGATTCGATTCCAATTGATCATTACTTCATCGCTTCGGGATTTGTCCATAATAGGTGCAGCCAGCAACACTTCATCATATGTTTGGGTAAGATTAGATTCCCATTTTGACGTGCGTATTGCGTACACGCTGCATGTGGGTGGCAAAAGAACAGAAAACACTATATACTATTCAAGGATGGTTGATGCCAATGTTTTGAGCGCTTGTAACTGGGGTGATACCAGCAATTTTTCCAGCAATTACCCAATAAAGGGCCATTTAACCTATGAAGGAAGACCACATCAAAGCATCAAACATCACTTGTTGTGGTTCATTATATAATATATAGACCCTCGATATTCAAGAACTGGATACCGAAAATGATGCAAATACTTGAAGCTGGCAACTATTTTTGGGAGACCCAACACATGCACTTTTTCCTACCTTACGGTATATTTGAAGTGACCTGCACATTTAGGGACCACAAAATGGACAGGAAATGGAGGTTCCTCCCTTTGCAACATGAGTTTCCAGTTGGTCCTTGAATGAAATTGATGTTTCTCTCACCCCCCCCCCATATGACCTTAGAATTAGCAGGTGGAGCATCTTGAATGTAACCGGATTGTCATGAAGTACTTAGTATAGTTCAATTAGTTTCCCAAATTCTTCTATGTCTCAAGTCTCAAGATTCCTTCAATCACTCCTTTGAAGTTTCGCTTCCAAAACACAAAAGACAGCCCTTGTGGTTTTCCACGAGAAAAATCAACACGCAGAATCACGAAGATAGGTGCGTTTTTTTTGCTCCCAGCAAAAATACTGAAACAAAAATCCGACCCAAAACGCAAGCCTCGTTGGATGTTGTGAAGGTTTGGAGGTTCACGCGGTGTTGACGGACATGATGGCATCTTGGTGATTCCCCCACCTGGGGGCTGAAGGCGTTTTGAAACCCAAACAAAGACGCACCTGAATATGTAACAGCATTCAACTAGTTGGGGGAAGATTTAACTTCATTTGCGGAGGTGTTTTCAATGTTGCTTTTATTGTGGAATTTCGGGCATTTTTTTTTTCAGATGGGGGGCGGCAAAATTACCCACCAAATCTTGTGATGTAATAAGTACAAATGGAACATGGATTTTCCCTCAACACTTGGGATTTCCATTACTATATATGTATATATAATACCCTCAACTACTTAGGGTCTGAAGTGGTGAACCCTAAGGTATGGACTCAGAAAGGTCTAAAATGGTCGCAGGACCAAGATAGACTTCAGACTTCATGATAATTGTATGATAATAGTTTATAAGTGTTTATAATAGTTTATAAAAGTTTGGAATTTTGGGTTTCTGGATTTTGATTTGTTTACTTTGGATGTCAAGAAATGTGAAGTGCGAAGGGTCCAAAATGGTTTTCCCAAAGTCTACCCAAAACAAACCCACAACAAAAGCTCAAGGCAGTTCATCCTAGACCCTTCCACCCGCACCTAGACTTGGGAAAACTTGTGAAGCTAGTTAGTCGGTCTTTGCAAAGGAAAGGTTTTCTGAAGTGTGAAGGCTCCAAAATGGTTTCCCCAAAGTCTACCCAAAACAAACCAACAACAAAAGCTCAAGGCAGTTCATCCTAGACCCTTCCACCCGCACCCAGACTTGGGAAAACTTGCGAAGCTAGTTATTCGGTCTTTGCAAAGTAAAGGTTTTCTGAAGTGTGAAGGCTCCAAAATGGGTTCCCCAAAGTCTACCCAAAACAAACCAACAACAAAAGCTCAAGGCA
>DF240466.1:10271-61625 GCA_000507305.1 Breviolum minutum Mf 1.05b.01 | reverse complement strand
CAAAAAAGTGCGACCTTTGAAAACCTGAAGATGTCCAGGTGGTACATGAGGATAAGTTATGGGATGTTAAGGTAACATGTCCAGATGACATACCATTCCAGACCCCCCGCAACATTTCATCCAAAAGGTCTAACTTGGTCAAGAAAGTTTACGGCTAGACCTTTGAGAAACCATTGCAGACCCACCAAAAAGGTCTAACTTGGTAACCCCAGGGCCCCCGCCAAGAAGTTGAGGGTATTATATATATATATATGTTGATTTCTGTGAGGGTGGAAATGGCCCTGAAATGCCTAGAAAAGCAATGTCTTGGCTGACACCTTGGGACAATGTCTCAGAGCTGAGATGACGGTCTTTTTTTTCACCACCAGCAGACAGTCAGTGACATCCGACTTGTTGAGGAATTTTACCTTTGCGCCTATGAAAACTGAAATGAATCTTGAAAATTGAAAAATCATTTGAAACTCAAAAGTATACATGACTTTCGGGGGAGGTTCCAACTGTTCGTGCTTAAAAATGCTGTGGGATTTTTCCTTCCTATGTGTTAGTTAAGGTAATTACCATGGTTCGGATCGTCCAGATTTCTACCTAGACAATCCAAGTTTGGTGGGTGATCCAGGTGATCCGGGATTTTGGATCCTCACACGATTCCACATCCCCACCACTATTTTGTTTAACGGAAGGACATTTTGGGATATTTTGGGGGAGATTTCGGGATGAGGTTGTCCACCTTAGGCCTTAAAGAACAGGTATCCAAGGTGCCTTTAATCGTGACATCACTGGTACCAGAAAAGGCACACCGCTGAAGATTAACATGGGAACATTATCATGGAGGTTTGGAAGATCATGTTCCTCTCCAATTGGGCGATTTGTAGGTTTCATGTTAATCTTTGAAGGGGGTTGTTGGGGGATTTCACTTCTTTCACGGTGTTCCAGGTTGGTGGTATATGAGCAAACGCAAAAGGGTATGCAATAGTGTTATGTTGACATCTTCAAACACCAAGTGAATCCCAGGATCTACAAGAATGAACTTAGGCCAGTTAGAAGAGACTAAGTTTTTACCTTTTTACTGCTTGATTTCTTTGCAGCTAGCCTATAGCTTTGAATTGCTTATTTGATGTGCAATTGTAAATCGCGTCGGGGAAGATGTTAGAGAATTTTCCAATCTGAAAGAAAACATGGATTTAGGGAGTTGCATTCAAAATGTGAGACGCAACCATTTGCTGAAGGCTCATCCTGAGATCCGAAGAATTTCCCCTTCCCCTAGAGATTTTTCATTGAAAACAAAAGCCGCCAAGGCACACATGGCTATAGAAAATGGATTTCTGCATGGTGACTTACATCCAGGGAATCTCTTTATTGATCTTGAAGGACTCTCGGGTTGCATAAGCGAGTTTCTGACATCGTGGTGGTTGTGGTGGAAGTGGTGGTTGTTGTGGTGGTGGGCATCTTCACCAGAGTGCGTTTCAAGGATGAGTCGTCAGAGATAGAAATTGCATCCTGGGGGGCAGAGCACCCCAATATAAAGGGGTTTCAACTACAGGGTGTATTTGGGAACAACCAACCCACAACAAGTGCTACACAAGCACTCTTGAGAGATCACCCACTTGCAAGTCGAATGATCCAACCACATGTTCGAAAAATGCTATCAAACAGCAATAGAAAACAATACTTCCCTGGAACTTTACTTGCAGCCCCTGATTTTTTAAAACCATTTCAATATTTATAAAAGCAGTCTTCCAACTCTTATTTTTCAGGGGTGAGCTGTTTTGAGCAGTTACACTTTGAAATTGTAGAAACGACCGGCAGACAGGTTTTTGTTTCTGAAACTTTCTGGTTGGATCAGCTGCAAGTGGACGTTCCGCTGATTTTGTAGCCTTAATCTTCGACTGTCTTTCGGAAGATGCCATTCTGTCCGCTTGGTACAAACATAGACCTGCTACTTCCTTGGGAAGACAACTATCCTGTGGGATAATGGCTCTTTCAGACTCGGGCCCATCTATTTAAACATGTTTCAATTGGATGAACCAAGCCCTTACGTGGCAAATGCTTGGAAATCACCTGTGGCATCCATTCAAATCTGATTGGCCTGCTTGGGTTCCAGAAACCTTAATGCAAGACTAATGGCCACACATTCGAAGTTGTTCCATGTGGTGTCAAGAGGTGTTTGGGATGTTTACGCAATTACTGGTAGGCGAGATGACTTCCAATTTGAGAATGTTTAAAACCGGTTGAAGGCTACCAGCTCGGCCTTATGCTTAGTGGTTTTCAGCTTTTAAGCACATTGCCCGAACTTCAACCCCTTTAATCTTCCCTTTGGTTTGCTATGGTTCCGTATGGTTGTCCAAGAAATACGAGCATGCACACTTACCCCCTCCTTGTAATCCCCCTGCTCCCTGAGAAACCTATGAGTTTATGATTCATTTCCATCTCCCAACTGCACTTGCAACCCATCTTGTCGTTAAGGACCCGAGGAGAAGCCCATAGTATCTCGACGTTGAAAGATGTTTAGTTCACCGAGTGGTGCCCTGTTCTTGGTTTCAGGTATTGTTTATTTTCACCCGTGTTTGGGGAGAATGTCTAATTGGAATACATAATATCTTTGAAAATTTGTTGAAACTGTTGAAACCACCAAACAGATTGATGATTTTGGGTCATGGTTGGAGTGCGTTTCAAGTTGCAGGGTGTGTATTCGAAAATCGCCACAGATCCTGGTTGCCCAGATCGGCTATCCCAGCAAGAACAGCAAGGCAGATAATGCAAGATGGAAGGTGTGTTGTTTGATGAGGACACGAGCTCATTAATTATTGATTGGTGATCAAGTTTAAGTCTCGCATTAGTGGCAAGATGTTCACTCACGTAATTCATGATGATTATCATTATTATTATGATGATGATGCTGATGATGATGATGATGCTGCTGATGATGATGATGCTGCTGCTGCTGCTGATGATGATGATGATGATATTTCTTGGTGTCGTTGCTGCAAACTTACACACCATTCCACTTAGGTGACACTGATTGACACGGGCATCAGCATCACCATGTCACCACAGTGGACTTGACGAGATTTGTTTGGATGGCTTGTGTTTTACATGGCAGAACCAATGCAGGAACTGAATCATTTGGGGCGACAAAAAGAATCCAACAGATACCCGCATTAAAAAATCAACTGTTCAGAACCATTGAAATCGATGGCCTGACCCAAAAAAACACGAATGGTTGAAAATCTCTGCAAATCTTTAATTCGGGGGGGGGGGTGCTCTTCTAAAGTTTTAATTTTTGTTCACCTGTTTTGTTTACTGAAAATACAACTGTTGTTTTCTAGATAATGATTTTGTTCAAGAACTCGACCCGACAGGTCCTCCTAACTGCCCCCCGTCAAATCCTTGTTTTTGTGGAGGGTAGCTGAGGCCATGGAGATTGAGACATGGTCTTCATTTTTTTGGTAGTAGTGGCTCAACAAGCGAAGCATTTTGCCACTACTTTTTACTGATTCCAAACGAAAGTTCGGCAACTTTTTCACCGCTTGGTCCAGCGAAATTTTCAGAAACATCATCTCCCCCGACTTGTGTGATATGACAGATCATTCCATATCTTGGATCGGATGTTTGTTAAGTAGGTTTTGATATGTTTGTTGTGTTTTATCTTAAGGGGTTTGCATTACTACTAAAAAAAAGTGAGGGAGGAAAATGTCTATGGTTTATGGTCCACCTTTTCCAACCATAAGAGTTGTGTCGAATACTGTAATTATCAAAATGTAGAAAAGATCAACAGAGTAAAGATATTGGGGGTGATACTACCTGTGTGTTGAAGACTTTTTTGCAATGGATATTATTTCTTCCTAGAATCCATTCACACAAAATTTCAATGAATCACGATCATTCACATCCAAATTCTCTAGTCTTCCAACCTCTTTCTTTTTGGCAATATCCACAAGATCCATGTGACATGGTATATTTACCTATACATGCAACCATAAAAGATGTCAACTACACCTTGGAAAATTTGCCTGGATGCTAAAAATCATCTATAGTTGAAAAGCGAACATCATCTGAAGCAAACACCTCCCATTTTTCGGGGGGGTTTTAAAACGGGGTCCACCATAAGAACCAACCGTTACATGGGAAAATCGGGCCCCTAAAGATTGACAGGTAGCAAGTCCCTTGGTGATGTAGGGTTTCTCCTATTTTTTAGGGTTGTTTCAGGTGATTATGGCAAACCCTGTAAAAGCCATTCATTTTCGACACCGGGTTGAATAACATCCAGTGGTCCGGAACAAGGTTGAAGGACTTCACCAAGGAAGCTATCACAGCCGCCTTTCGAAGGAATGCTCCCAAGATGGGGAAAGCAGTCGCCCAATTGACGTTGTGTTTTTTTTGAAAGACGACGGTGGAAGGAGGGAGGAGTAGGAGGTGTTGATGTTTTTTTTTGGAAGGAGGAAAGAAAACTAGGTTTGAAATTTGAAACATGTTTTATTTATCAAATTTTACCCCAGTTTGGAGAAATGATCCAATTTGACGAGAATATTTTTCAGATGGGTTGATATCACCAACTTGAAAAGTTCTCTTTGGGAACATGAGATTGCTTTTTTTGTCGGCGGAATTCAGGAATATGTTTTTTTGTTTGGATGTGGTTAAGTTTAGTTTATGCCATCTTGGAAGTGGTTAGATGAATTTAGACTATTCTAGATATCTATAGGCTTACCAAGCATACTAGCTTTTGTGTATACATTTTGTTATTGAATGGTTTTTCGAAATTCTCACCCCAAAAAAAACAGATGTTGGAAAAAGTTGGCCATTGCGAAGAGTGTGGCATCTTGTTCAATGAATCTGGATTTTGTTTTCGACCCACCCTGTTAAAACGAAAAGCCCTGAAATTTTTGTTGTGTTTTTTGGGCACCCTGTTGAGGTCATCCGATTACATGAGCGTGAAAATTTGACCGCCTATGCTACCAATATGTCAGGATTGGACGTGCCTTGGAGTTTTGAGTTTTGGGAATTTTGGAGTTCTGCTGTTTTTTGTTGCCATAGGGAAGGTGTTTTTGTTGACAATCTGGAGCATGGCGGGTCACACTTCCCCAAACAACTTTGTGTTTTTGTTGGTCTTGTTTCGGTTGGTATGTAATAGAGAAGCAAAAAAAACCATGGATTTGTGTCTTGCTTGTGGTTTTCGATATCTTTAATATTTTGACAACTCACAACGTTCGCACATGGTGATTTTATCAGCGATATTTTGGGGCTTGGTTTCAAGGCAACCTCCATTCCTCGAAGCTAACGACCGCACCGTTGGGTACATTGACGTTCCTTTTGGGATTGGTCATCCTTTTTTGTCGGTGCGTCGTTCGCTGTTTAGTTTCAGGGATGACACGAAAAATCGGCTGTTTGTATAGTCAGGTGTGCAGCGTTTCAACCAAGCAGAAACCAAGATGGGTGGCCCAAGTAAGTGAGCAATGCAAAACGCCTTGCCGGGTTGACTTGTTTGTGTGTGCTTCAACAATCCCCTTTGGTAGTAAGGATTGTTTATTTAGCCTGCACATGCAAATGGGAATCCCAAAACCTTGACTAATAGGGGAAGGGGATTCAGTACTTAGTTGTTTGTGTTTGCTCATGTCAACTGAGGATGACATTGGCTATTTGCTGCTTCTTAGTTGCAGTTGGAAACCGTCGGTTTCCAACAAAAAAAAGAGAGAGCGAGTTGTTCTTTTCGGATCTCATTTCGGGGCGAGCCCTCGTGCCCTTGGGGGGGAGGTACAAACTTCAACCGACAAAAATCATGAAACTGAAAAACATGCTTTTGGTTTAGCTGCTTAGCTGAGCTGAATTGATGTACATATTACTCATATTTTAAGTTGGCAGTGGAATATTCTGGGCTCAACCACCAACTATGTCACTATGTAGACCAACATGTGAGGGGAAAACAGATTGGAACCACTTTTCAATACCCTATAGACATCCAAAATCCATCAAAAACCTGGTGAGTAGGTGTTTGCAACCCTCAAAAGCCTTGATGGGGTTGAAACAGCCAGGTAGAAGATTCTTAAGGGACCATTTCTCATAAGACCGGGCCCATTTTTGGTTAACATCCTTGGCTATTTTTTCAACGTGGTTTCCTCAGTCCACTCGGCACTGAGGATGGCTGGATGCTGGAGAGTGAAGAAAAAGATTTGGAGTCATCGTTTTCCAAGCGAGGAAGCTTACAATGGTACCAAGGTTACTTGGAACCAAAAAAGTTTGCAAAGCAAACCCATAGGATCCATGTATGGTATATCTATACGTACATTTGGTTGATTTTTATGGTAAATGTAGGTAAATGCACCATACATGGATCCTATGGGAAAGAAACAGGGATTGTTGGTGTTGACTTGAGTTAGTGTGTTGACTGGACTTCCTGGAAGTTTCAAGTGATGAAGATTGTTGCGATTTTCCAGAAATGAGGTAACCAGTAACCAAGTGGATATAGGATTAAACCCTCCTAACACAAAAGACTGGAAGAAACAAGCAAGGGAGCTTTTTTGTTCCCTGCTTACTTGGCGCAACAATTGGAACAAGCCCCAAGTAATCCCAAGGGTTTGTGTATCCTGATCAAAAAACAACACTTGGTTACTTAGTTCAGGGCTTCCATGAGCACTTTTGGGATTACCAATATTCAAAGCGCAGTTGTCAACGAAGTACAGCTGAAGGTTGATTGTAAAAAACAGTTTGAATAAACTGCAGGAAAGAACCTTTTGGATGGAGGTTTCCAATATTTTTTATTCTTACCCCTACCTGGGGAGATGATCCAATTTGACGAGCGTAAATTGTTGATTGATGTGTCGAAACCATCAACTATAGCTAAATAGCCAGTCCTTAGCAAGCTTTTTACAGGGCTTAATTGGTCAAGAATGCTTTTTTGGATTCAACAGGTTGCCCCTCTTGGAAGGGAACCAAGGTCCTTTGATCTTGAAACATTCAGCTTAAATGTCAGGTAGTTCTGTCCAACTGGGAAAGGATTCATCTTCCAAACCACACACCCGAAGACTAGCAGCAGGAAAACCAACCAAAACAAGCAAGGTTTAGTTTAGGTCAGATAATTTGTCCTTTTCCAAAAGCGTATTCTTAGCCATTTTTGTATGGTGCAAATGTATGTGTTTCTTTTGGAGCAGAGCTAGGGACATACAGTAAGACCCCCCACTTGTAGCCTTGGACCTTTTACAAAACGATCACTGTAATCTCTTGTGGTACAAAAGGGTGTTTGATGCCCTAGGAAAAATCCCCAACTAGATGGGTTGAAAACACCAACTAGAAAGCACATGTCTCCCATTTGGATGGAGATACTGCTGTATGTACATTCACACAACTTCAAGATTCGAAAAGCAAACCTTCAACTATTTCACTGTTGCACCCTCGACTGGAATGTAATTTCGTTGATGTTTGATCCTCTACAATCCCAATGAAATTCCTTTTAAGCATGAAGATATCACCATCTAAGGGTGTGCCATTAAGCAAGCCCCTTAGAGATCTTAGACTGTCACCATTATGCGTAGGAGGCTGCTGGTATGTTTTTTATACTCCAGCCATCTTTTTCTTTTAGCACATCAAAGTTGAGAAGTTTCTGCACTTCAGCAAGGTCAAACGAATCTGCGTGTTGACCCTATTCCAAGCTCCGGGGGGTGAAGGTAACCAGAAATCCAAGCCGACCAGTAAAGGTCGATGGGTTTCCCACGAAGCACCAAGAACTTGGTGCACAGTAGCAATCAGATTTTTTTCGAAGGAGTTGACGCCACCAACATTGAGAATGAATTTCATGTTTGTTTGGTCCTGGCAGGTAAGCCAATACTTTAACATGTTGATGGAGGACCTGAGTGCCAAAGCAGCAGTCAGTGAATCGCGGGGGTCAACATTGACTGGGTTTCTTATGAAGAAGGGTAGTGAAACAGTGGAGCTTTGTTTGATGATGATGATGATGAAGATGGCGATGGTGGCGATGATTATCATGATGATGATCGGAATGACATCACGGTGCTAATGATTTGGACATTTTTTTATTTCTATAACAAATATTTTGACATATGTATGTATATATATATATATGTATACGTGGTGTGTGTTTTCAAAAGGCTTTGGTGATTAAAATTGATTAAATGTAACATGTTTTCTTAACCTTGAACCCACATTAGCCATACATGTTGGAAAAAAGCTTCCATGAAATGAAAGAAAGGTCAAGTTCCCCCAAAAAAGGAGGCAGTTGGTTTCTAGGGATACATTATGACAGTGGCATAGAATAGTGGTCAACCCCCTAACACTTATATGTGCTGTGGTCTAAACTCCCATTATTTCCATATGATAGGGGATGGTCATCAACCCAATAGTAGGGGTTTATATCCCCATTCTAAGGATTCCCTAGGTGGGATGACCATCCCCAATATAAGGACTTTAGACGCTGGCACATATGGAATATTTGTGGATATCCATCATGTAAGCAGTAAATTCATGTTACGCCGAGGCAGTCACCAGATCCGTGTTGCGCCCGACCTGTGGTCCATCATGACAGCCTTCGCATTGTATCTCGTTGGTTTGTGGAAAACTGGGAAGGTCCGGTGTTTTTTGGGGGTGACGTTTTTGAGAAAGTGACCCCAGTTACCCCAAATTCAGAAATTATGTTTTAAGATAGTTGTAAAGAAGAAACCAGTTAAAGATGTTAAAGAACCCAAATTGATATACAATAAAGATTGGTCATTGTAAATAAGTGACCACTTAAAAAGCCCATTTATTTACAATGCAGTAACAGGTGCTGACCTTGGTACACTGCCCTTCACCCCAATCCTGCCCAGGATTGAAGGTAGCATCGAAGAGCTCGGCTTCGGGGTGAACGTCATGGGGGCCTGCATCCCGTAACCTTGGCCTTGGGATTCAGTGGGGGCTTGGTGAGCTTGCCATGCATTTGGTTGTTGGGTGTTGGGATGGTCACCTCATTTTGAGGCAGCTCATTTTGAGGCATCCCATGTAAAGCATATATAAACTGGAACGATGCGATAAAAGGAAGCCGCCAGAACACGCAGTCAATCATGTCGAATGAAAAAACATGAAATTCAGGGTTTTTTTTCTGTGACAAAGCAGCTGAAAATTCTGGGCCAATTTTCCCAAACCACCCCGGTGATTTTGGTCACCCCCGAATTTCGGTGATGGATTAGGGAATCCAAGCCCCCTTTTTTTTTCAAGGTGATTTGTCTTGTGTGACCCTCAAGGGCCATGTAAATTCCCCGTGTCACTGCGTTTCTTGCAAATGCTAGCAGTTCTAATTGGAAACGAGGCATTCAAAGATGCGTTGGGGATGATTCAGACAGCTGTTTTTTTGAAGCAGCACTAGGGTGAAACGGCTCAAATGTCTTTGATGTAAGCTTCCCATTTTGTAATATGGTGATGGGATTGGCATCTCGTGACGTCTACGTCAGCTTCTGCTGGGTGTGCATTACACTGCAGTTGGGTGTGTCCTTGTGTTTGGCCTAGGCTTCTTCTTCTTCTTCAAAACAACAACAACAAGAAGAAGAAGAAGAACAACAACATAACAACAACAAACAAGACAACTGTAACTACCGCTGCAGTTGTCACTACACGTACAACTACATCTACAAGAGCAGCAAGACTACAAGTAGGTGCTACTAGTGCTAGTACTAGTAGTAGTAGGAGTAGGAGTAGGAGTAGGAGTAGGAGTAGGAGTAGGAGTAGGAGTAGGAGTAGGAGTAGCAGTAGCAGTAGTAGTAGTAGTAGTAGTAGTAGTAGTAGCAGTAGTAGCAGTAGTAGCAGTAGGAGCAGTAGCAGCAGTAGGAGCAGTAGTAGCAGTAGTAGCAGTAGCAGTTTCAACAGTACTAGAAGTAGCAGTATATATAGCAGTACCAATGTAATAGTAAAAGCATTTGTAACAGCAGGAATGACAGCAATAAGAACAGTAATACTAACATTAACATTATTTCGATAACTGTGACAGCGATAATCATAGTTATAGGAATAGTTTTAACCAGGGCACATGTTTCAGCAATAGTAACAGCAATAGGCATAGCAACAGTAGTAGTGGGCGTAGCCACACTAGCCGTCATAGTACTAGTATGTAATAATAGTAGTCACAATAATAGTAGCAGTCATCACAGATAGCAACATGCATTAGTAACAGTCATTGTCAAAGTTGTAGTAGTCATAAAACTTGGTAGTTGTCAAAATATGATTAGTAAACCTTTTGTTTGAGACCAAAGTTAGCAGTTGTCAAAATAATGGTAGCAAATACCCTCCTGGGAACTAACATATCCCCTGAAAAGGCATCCATTTTGAGTCGATGATTTTCCCAACTTCCCCAGGTGGGAGGGGTGTTAATCCCCTGGAGGGTAGTCACAAAGTCAAAGTTTTCGCAGTTTCAAACCACCTTTTGCCAGCTTTTGGTTCATGGCCAGGTACATTGTTAATAAGTTCAATCCTTTCGATTGGGTTCGTAGCCATCGAACCTTAGAGGAGTGGGGCATGGTGGAGATGTTCCAATTGTTCCAGCTTCTTAGAATCCAATGCTGTTGGTGTTACTTACCTTTTTTTGGTGCTACTAGCAATTTATTATGATTTATTGTTGATTTGAAAGAACAGTTATGAATGTATATATATATATTGTATTGGTGTTACGAACTGTTTATCGTTTTTTTACCATCTATATTATCAATTTACTGGTGTTCCAAACCGTTTATACATATTATATTGTTGTTTTCAACCATGTATATCCACATATTAGTCTTTGTGCTCCTTGCTTCAAATCTGCCACCCGTTCGACCGACCGGTGCGGCCTCTCGGAGGAGTCGGACCAGAACAGCCGTGATGCGAGAGGGCAGAACTGAAAGATCTGATTTTTGGCGCCATGGACTTCGATTTGGAGCCGTCGTTGTTGGGAGTTGCATGGCTTTGGGGCCATGGGAAGTGGTCGAAAAACTCGAAGAAAAGGACTGTTGGGCCGTTTTTCCGTAAAGCCGGCCGAAGACCAAAGCAAGAAACAAACCAGGGGAGGTACCGGTACATTTGCCTACATTGACATGGATGGTTGATTTTTACGATAAGTCTAAGCAAATCTAACATGAACTGAATGGGTATCGGAATTTCGTATCATGGTTTTGGATCACCAGTTATCACCACTTTAAAGAAAAAATCGGATTCACCAAGTTACTGGTGCTTAAAAAGTAATCTTAGGATTTTCATCCCAGAAATTCAACAAAAAGATGTCCACGATCTGTTTAATTTGTTTTTGTTGATTGGAGATCCCTCCTCCAAGTCTTGCAAATTTCAAATATCCATTTAAGATTTCAAGGGATGTATACCCAAAATTCTACCCTCCAGTCCCGGGTCCACTGTCGGTTTTGGAAGACGAGGACAATTCTGTTATGATTTTTGATAAGCTCTTCCGGGTCGAGTTGTTTGGGGGTCAAAAAATCTCTGGAATATGTGAATGATGAAGTTGTGACACATGATGTGATGGGAAGAAAATAAACACATTCCAGAATCTGAAAGGTTCAATACCCTGCCTCGGCATATCCTTTGTTTAGCAATTTTGAAATGATGATTGCCAATTCTGAGTTTTTGCCCAAAAGAACAGAAATTCAATCTTTGCCACGAAGCTGCATTTGTTAGTGGGGGTTTTGTTGGAGTTCAGTGAGTGATTCCTGTCCCCCCCCAGCCCCAGGTGGTTTTTGTTGAAGCCTTCCCATAGTTGCCCCAAGATTTCAGGAAAAAACCTGCAGTTGGGTGAAATATTCCAAAGAAAACACGGAAAAGGTCATTGGTCGGTTACTTTGCTCCCCAACAAAGAAAAACACGGTCAAGGTTTGTCAAGGTTCCAATTTCGTACCTTTTGTTGGAAACGTTTTCGAGTCTTCAGGTGTTGACATGCGAAGTTCTCAGAAGATTCTTCGACCTTCGTATATTTCTTTGCTCCCAGTGAGGGCGAAACACTGGTCAGAATTTCTTGAAAAATGCGGTGAAGAAGAGGCAAAAAATAGTGAACAAGACAAAAAAGTGGAAGCAATTAAAATTGGAGATGAATTGGGAAGTACAAGGTGAGGCGAAACCACTCAGAAACAAGGCATGCTTTGGGATTCTTCAATTGTAAAGAACCATAACAACGCCCCAGCAAAACCTATTTTGAACTGGGAAGATTCACCATCATCACAAAACAAAGAATGGACTGAATGTGATTCTCATCCATTGTCGAAAAAAACAACTCCCAACCCCAAAAATCTTTAGGGTAACTCGTGGGATTCCCGCGGAAGTCCGAGCATGCCCCCCAAATAGTTCGTATAAGCAAAATCCCCTGTATGACAAAAAAACGAAAAAAGAGCCCACAGGTCGGACCAGTGGGGGCATCGATTTTCAATTCTCCAAGAGTCCAAGATGTCCTATGGTTTAATGTACCGTACTAAAATGGCAACGAAGCCGTTTTTGTTGGATTTGTTTCTGGTGTTGTTCAAGATGCAGAGTACCGCTTGACCTCTATGCTGAGCACCTACTGTATATCTATGATATCTCCACTTGCAAGCAAACAAAAATCTTGACCAAAAACCTAGTATCTCGGTCACCGCTAGCGGTTTGGTGTTTTCTTTCGGCGGTCGGGCCCGCCGTCAAAATTCCAATTGGTATGATCCACAACTCCGAGTCAATCATAGGAGGGTGACTTTTTAGCGGCCGTGAAACGATGAAATGCATTTTGAGGTGTAGAAGTTTTGATGATTCTTTGAGATGCAGGGAAGAAATGGTCATCATCTAGTCATCCATTATGTTTTTGTAATGAACGGTCACACTATAAACATCATAGAAACATCTTAATCAAAAGAACAAACAGACCCACTACCTGACGTGAGACTGAAGTAGAACATCTCCAACTTCAGAAAGCATGAACCCGGTACTACAACGCCTCGTTAAGAAGTGAGAAGCAATGATGACGAACTAAGTGATTTCACCCATTTGCAAATGATGTTATTGTTCGGGTAGGGTTGTTTCCTGTTGATTCCAAGCATTTTTTGAATTCCAACAAAACATCCCGCTAGTTCTACTTCAATGAGTGTACGCATAGCTATGTGACTTGTCACTGGTCAATGAAGTCACTTCCATACTTCCTCTCCCAAAAAATCATCTTCAAGTTGAAGATGGGCTTCATGAATATAAGATCCACTGGCAAAGCTATATGGCAAAGCTGCATATATGTTTTTCTAAACTTCCGGTTTCCCATGGATCAACGCATCTGAATTCAAAACAACAGAATCATCACGTCTGATTCAACGACTAAGTTCCAAGGAGTTTTGGGGCTGCGCTGGATGTAGGGCATTCCGCGTACACTCGTTTCTGTGAGCCAACGGAAGGGGTTGAAACAAAAAGTATCCGCGGCAGCCGCTGGTGGAAGGTGCAATGATGCGTTTTTGTTAAGATGGTTGAGTTTTAAAAGGATCAACTCTCCCATCCATTTTGTTTGGGATTTGTTCTGTGTTGGGGGCAATTGAAGAAAAAATACACCAGAAATGTGTGGTTTACTACTCACGGGACATCCTGCAAAGGTTTTCCTTTTTTTTTCGGACAAAAATTGGCCGAGTGTTTTGCGGTTGAGGCGGAGATGAAAAGCTGAAAGCGACCGAAGTTTGCGAGAAACAAAAATGATGAATGATTCGCTGGGGAGAGCGTTGGACACCAAGGTTTTTTTGGGTTGTTTTAAAGATTTGCAGATGTTTTGTTTTGTTGTATTATATTATATATTTTGGATGTGAGGTTCAATTGTTCTGGAAGTTTACACTAAACATTGTGAGTATAATATGTATATATATATATATGTGATATGTTTATGCATTTTTTGACTGCATATATGGTGATTATATAGTGAATGTAGATTTGAATATACTGGTATGACGGTAAAAGAGAAAAACATCAACGATTGCTTTCCCTTCCACCCGAAACTCTTCCGTTCGGCAGTTGACCATAATAAATATAAGTATATGCCTGTTACCCTTTTTCCAATCATCAACCAAGAAATGTAAGTACAGTAAATCTTAATGCGTAATTAAACCAACCATACTAAAATTTACATCTACGTTGGAGCCCAGGGTGCAGGTTTTGAGATACTTTAAACAGCTTTCTGACAAGTGTGGACCCACAAAACTTTTGGAGGGGTGTCGACTTGTTGTTGAAGTTGTGTGGAGAGAACTGTTTGCTGTTTGTCCTGATTTTTTGGGTGATTTCCGTTTCTCTACTTTCCACATCATGGTATATCAACTCTTAAATTTCCCTGGGGAATACATCCCAAAAAACTTACATGTCCCCAAAAAAGGAACGATTTTAGTAGGGAATATATATATATATATATCTTCCTGTTAGTTAGTTAGTTCTCATGGAAATATTTTTTTGTGAACTGGGTTCCCATCTCAGTAGATCAGATGTGACTGGGAATCTCTCAACTCTTTGGTTTTTTCTCAGCATGTGGGGATCAGATGTGTTCTTAAATAAGTTTAAGTTCACGTTTTCCAGCAATCTTGGAGCCAAATACCGTAGTAATTAGAGGACGTTCATCGATCAAAAATCCTGTAGTGAGAAGAGCCCAAATATGAAAAAGTTTTTGAAAATGCAGCATGCCCTCTTGAAAAACTAACATAACCAGACTCTCCCAGGACCGAACCAGTCTTCCAAACACGGGGGAGGTTCTATGTTATTTTGCTGAAGGGTATGCCTTTTGCGCTTCCCCCCAACCCTCTTTTTAAGAGGCACATGAGCATTCACAGGACCCAAGGTTTGCGTTTTTGTGTGTTTTTGTGGTTCTATGGATGCATTGGATGCATTGGAGGCAAGATGCAAGCAGTCAGTCCTAAAGAACAGACAGCAAAATAACTAGGTGGTGGCAACTCAAATATTTTTTATGTTCATCCCTATTTGGGGAAGATTCCCATTTTGACTAATATTTTTCAGATGGATTGAAACCACCAACCAGATAACATGTGAAGTTTCTCTGCTTCGAAGGATTTCAAGTTCAATAAAAAGAAGCGGTGAACAGAATGAATTTTTGGACTATCCGGCCAAAAAGCAAAAATTTCTAGAGGAAGAGTTCTCCAAGAATTATGCCTTTTCCGAAGAGAAGTCATAAAAAGAACCAAGAAGAAAGGTGGTGTTGTGAAAATGACCCCAGGTCTCAAAACGATTCAACGAGGACAAGGGTCCTTAGGATCCGTGAAAAATATCATCTTCTTGCAGCAAAAAACCACTCCTCCCAACAAAAAGGAAGGGAATCACTTGGAAAATCTGCTGGCATCAACAACCACACCCAGAATCTACCAAAGCTCATCAAAGAATCCGAAAGGTACAACTTGGATTCACCAATATCACCCAAAAACAGTCACCACCAGGGTTGTCAAATTTTCAAATTTGGGATCCGAACCTAGACCTTCATTTGCCGCTGTTACCGGTTGAGGGGGAAGATCCAAGTTACAACAAGTGATGGTTGGTGGTTCATGTCCAAAAAAAAAGACACCATGGCTACGTTTTGCAAATTTCCAAACAAAAAACAGGGAAATTTGCAAATACAAAAGCCCTTACCATGTTTGGTTGGATGGTACCAATGATGATGAGCTTACATGAACATTTGGGATGACCCTTTTTCTTCCTAATTTTCCATAGGAAATGAGGAGCAAAGGGTCGCAACCAGATGGGAAAAGAAAAACATCATTGACAGTTAGGAGCATAGATTTATAGCCCCCGGGTAGGTGGTTAGGAACACACCTGTCCAAAAAAAATCTGCCATGGACGGGCCCACCCCTTCGGCGTCCGTGTCCTCTACGGCATCGACGGAATGGGATCCACTGCAAGTGGCAGCCAGACAGGTTGGCAGCTGCTGGGGGGAGAAAAAATGGGATTTGAACCAACCAACCAATCAACTTGTGATTTTTAAAGTGCTCAGTGGTTGGTTGGTGATTGGACCAAACGATTTTTTTGGGGGATATTAAGCCCCACTTAACTCCAAGTGGAGTGGTGTTTTTTTTGTTTTACCTTTTGTCGTCAAGTTAAATAGCAACTATTTGTTCAGGTTGTCGATGTATTCAGAGGTTCAAATTTGACATAAATTGCTGATGCTTCATCAACTGATAAATGTATTGTATATATATATATTATGCTGTATACATTGTAAACTATCACCATAATTATTATCGTCAGCATCATATATCATTGTCCCTTTCCTAATTTGTTGTAGAACTCAATTCACACGTTTGTTGCTTCCGGGAACTTCGGCCCCAATTGGACGCATCTCCCCGTGAATCAACAGCTCGCCTCCCGTTTCAGGGGCGAACTCTTAAACTTCACTTGTCTAAGAATCCAGGCCCAAAAAAAAACACACACCAAATGAAAGCTAGGTGGTGTCTCTTGAAGCATTCTTTTAATTCCAACTATTCCTCTGAAGACGATCCAATTTTAACGATTTTTTTAAAACCAGTGGCTCAACCACCAACTAGAGAGGTTTTGGGATGTCCAAACAAAATCTCTTTCAGGTGCTGGAGAAGCCCTCAACTGGATGCTTACGTCGGATCGGCATCTCGGTAGAAGAAATTCATTTGCACCTGTTGAACCTCCCAAACAGTAGGTTCAAGGGGCTGAACGGGGGGCTTATGTTGATTTTGAAACGGGATACTTGAACATATACATTTGTGTTGTTTTTTTTGTTTCATCCCAACTTTTTTGTTGAGGCAATGATGATGAAACGGGGTTGAGACCGAGGCATGAACGTGCAGGTGTGAAGTCCATATCATCCAACGTGGATGGTGTAGGTAACCATACATGGATCCTACGGGTTTAAGGGGCCAACATCAACCAACATCAGCCAACCCCACCACCAGGTATCGAGTTAAGTTCTCTACGTGCCGAGCCTTTGCCTGGCATCTCGGTCTTTGCGGATGAAAATTTCAGTACCTTGATCCATGCCTTGGTGGAAGGACCTGAGGAGCTGATCAGGGATAGGTTGGGGAGCGTAGGTTGGTGCCTTGGTCGCGTTTGAACCCCCCGAACTTACAAATCCCAAGAGGAAGGATCCATGGGTAGATGTATTTGGTATATAAAAAAATAACATTTAATCTATGAAGATGTTCTTGAACTTCTCTACTTTTGTTTTTTAGTTGATTTTGGGAGTTGATTGGGGATGAAGATTCCAAGTGGGGGGGAGGAGATGCTTGCTTATTCTTAAAAAATCTCCCTTTGGTTGGTGTGAAGGGCAATCTGATTGGTGAATAGGGGGAAGACATTGAAGATGGGAAGACATGTGGGGGAAAATAATTGGGCAAACATGTGATGGATTTTTTGACTGCGGATTCCCGTGGCTTTCTTGAGAAATTGTTTGGGTGAGGTGAGATTGGTAAAGATGATTTGCAGCCAGGGTGAGATATGTAGTTTTACCAAGTGTGGTTGGATGGTGGGGTTACGGATGAAGGATTGTGGGAAATGATTGAAGGCTGTTCGGATGAGATGTTTGATTATGCACATCGGTCGGTATCAGAAGATCAACCACCAAATCATTTGTATGCTCCTTCTTGGTATATATGAGCTTTTAGATAATCCACCTGTTTTTGTGATGTTTACGGGTCACAAAATAGCAAAGCCTGTTGTTGATAACCATACCTGAACATGGTTGATATTCTACGACAACCTTAAGACTACCTTCTGGCAAAACTGACAACCAGCACCAAGCACTAAAACGATCTAACACATACTTTCCAGTTCTAGGTAGTAGTTTCTCATTGTTTACCACAAATTTTAGTGATATGATTCCCAATTTGAGCGGCACATCTTTTTCAAAGAAGAAAGGTGGCAACAAAGACACCACTTATATAGATAAGACCCTCCCAAGTTACATTGGCAGTTATGTTCACCAAATGGAGATCCAACTGGTTTTGGCGTATCAAGCCACCAACTAGCCTTGTTTTGATACCCGTCAAATTCCCCGCTTAGAACAGACTCTCTGGCAAAACTCAACCTATCCACATGTTTTTTTCTGGCTAAAAAAGCCGCTGGCATTCAGGTTTCGTTGCAGATTCATAGTGAATCAGAAAAAATCCTGCCTTTTTTCCAGCCATCAACATGGTTTTGAATTTACTATGAGGAAAACCCTTCCGGTGAACAAGAAAACAACCGCAATGTTTTGCATTGTTTTGCCCTATAGTAAATCTACCATGTTACAGCTGTCTGGGTTTTTTGTTTCGACCCCAACTTACATACTAAACACATCAAAATCCGGATTTTGTGGATTTGTGGATCTTGTGACAATTTTCAGTGTTTCCATCCTCGACCCGCGGGAGGAGACTCCATACGAAGGTGGCATGTTCCATTTCGTTCTTTATGTCACCTTGGTTGCAGCCGCAATGGAGACAGACAGGGGCTCGTTTCAACCATTTGAAAGTTGACAAAATAGGAATTTGAAAACACATTTTTTTGGATCCGATGGAATTCTTTGACAAAAAAAAGCCAAGACATGAAACTGGAGGATACTGATGCCACAAGCTCAAAGATACGGAAAAGAACGAGGATTCTGATGATGATTGCTGTAAAAGCTAATTGACTTTGGCTGGAAATTTATTGACTCCCCAAAAAGAATCATGATTGGATTGGAATTCTACCGAAGAAGTAGGGTCTGGGTTGGTGTCATATCTAACAGTGACAGGGCCCTGAAAACAGCATCTCCCAATTACCTGAGGTGAAGTCCAATTATCCTCACGATCCGCCCTTGGTGCGCATGATGACCACGGGTCATGGAAGCGTGCGCTTCAACCCACAGTTTTATACCTCCGGGAAGGTCGGGTCGGGAGCGCTGGTTCATGGCAGGTTAAGGTTAAGGTTAGGATCCACTGAGAAAGCGGGGAGCATCCCCAACCTCTTCCAAGAAAGGTTTATGTTCACCCTTGATTTTGTGGAAAAAATGAAATGATCCAATTTGACTATATAATATTTATTATAATGGGTTGAAACATGTTGAAACCAACTAGTAAAGGTTAGAACGGCGATTCCTAGGGACTACCTGAAGTTGTCCTTGAGGTGCTTGTCATCAGTAGTAATCCTTATAGTGGGATAGGTCACGCCATTGATAGGTTGGATTTTGTTTCCAGGGGTGACTTTTTGATACGTTCTACCATGCTAACAGTATGGGTAATTCATCATCAGTTTTTCGTTTGGAGAATATATAGGCATTACTTGTTACTCTTCCCAACCATCTTAAGCACATCGAAGGATAGGAGGGATAAACATGGGGACTAATACCGTGATATCACCTCTATGTTGAACCTGGGTATTTTCTGTGGTTTCACAACCAAAAATCCAAGTTTGAGATAGTTCTCCCCCAGGATGATCCAATTACATAGTTTTCCATGGTATTTGGTTTAGCGTTACTGTTTCTCCAACAATCATGGAAGGGAAACATAGCTTAGCTATATTTGAAAGGTAGCTACTATTGAGGGGCACATTTTTCACTTCCATGATTATGGGAGGAAGGGCAGATGGTCAACAAGTTGTACGTTGTTTTCATGTTGAAAGCCAATCGAAATGTGGTCATCTTCACCATTTTCAGCATCATCGTGATAATCTTGGACCTCATAAGCAATGATTTTGTCGAAAGTTTCAAGTTCTCCGGAAGTCCAAAAGGCTATCAAGAAAACATGGACTTTTGCAAAACACTTGGAAATTCTTTGAATGGATTTTCCCCCCAAAACAAGGAGTCATTGCTAAGTCCACTGAACTCCCAGAACCAATGGTAGGGGAAACAGGTGGATGCGTCTTCAGGTCCAGCTACTCTGAACTCCCGCAGTCAAACTACAAATTGCTTGGGGGGGAAATGGTACCCTTCCCCCCATAATCATGGAAGCGGAAAATGGGTCCCTCCGATATTAGTTTCCTTTCATTCAGGGTGATTTTCCACTTCCATTATTATGAAAGGGTATTTCCTGGTTTGGGAGGTGTTCTTTTTCCTCCAAATCTTCCCACTTCTCAACGTATGGTTTTAGATTACCAGTTACTGTAGATTGATTAGATTACACACTGGACGTGAGTATAGAGCGGGATAGCAAGGAACAGTTCGATACTTTTTTTGAAATCAACGATGAAGTTGACGTACGTTCCTTTTCTGTGGTTTTTGTACATTGTTATAGTTTGGTATGTTTTGGTATCTCTCTGAAATTTCATGGGCAATTTCTCATTGACATCCCCCGGTCGCCTTTGTTGTGCTTCTCCCCGAAGGTGTGTTTGTCGATTTTAAATACCTGGCCTGGACCAGGCTGGGGGATGGTTTGGGTGGAATGAAGAATAACATTACCCTCCCTAAACCTAAAAGTGAACGCCACTGGAAAGAGGCCAAGGCCACCTTTTTTTTTCAGGGGCCATGTTAGTGTATGTTTGTTTGTTTGTTTGTTTGTTTTTTTTGTCCGGGTATGTTTTCTTTTGAATCCAGAAACAGAATGGGGATTCCGCCATTTTTTTCCGTAATCCAAGGTTTGGAATTCTGCGATGTTTTTGTTTCTTTGACAGAAAAAGATGGGCAAAGGTCTTGCACTTCCTAAAGTATTATACAGTATCCAGTTCTTTTGTTTTTTTTGGTATCCACTAACAACCTAAGGTTGGTATTTCGGGATGTTTTTTTAGCCAATAGTAATACTGGAATCTGAAAACCAACCAGGCCTTTCAGGGAGCGGGATAATGTTTTTTTTTCATTCACCACATGTTTGTCATCTTTAAGTACCTTTATCGGAAGTGACATTCCTGGACTTTTTGATGAGTCGTTCCTCTCCGGCCATGTTGTTACACCTTCCTTACCACAGCTTTTTCGCAGTCATGAAACTCCAATTGCAGGGCTTGAGAGTTGATCCTTGGAGTTGTGAAAAAGATGAGTTTCTCTACCACGGGACTTAACAACCATTTTGGGTGAATAAGTTTGGGGAACTTTTTTCCCAAGTGACCATCACAAAGCAAATCTGAGGAAGAAAGCTTCATTTGAGGGTCCAATAGTAGAAAATATGGAGAAAAACGACTCCCCGGACTGAAAAGGACAAATTTATTTATATATTTCTACTCTTCCGGGAACTAACCTATCCCCTCCCAGCAAGGTTTGGAGGGTGATTTCCCTATTCCAGCAGTGGGATATGTTAGTTTCCTGCAACATAGACGTTTTTCTGGAGTCTTTGATTTAGCACTTCATACTCGGTAAATCCGTTTAGAATGCCTTGAAAAGTTTGTTTTATTCATGTACTCTCGGCAAGTTGGTGGTAGTTTCGAAGATTGGCTCTTTTGCACCGAAATATTGGGGATTTGAGGGAAATGAGTCCCACTTTGTTTTGCGCATATTTGTTGTTCAAAGGGGATGCAAAAAACACCAACTATAGATGAAATGGCATACAATTGAGGTTCAGGGGTACAATCTGTACCTAGATACGTCACCTATAGGGTTATATTTCCGTACAAGTCCTTTACAAATTCCCTTCAGTAAATCCTCACCAGAAAATCCCTCTCTACTTTTTCCCCACGGGGAAACCTCTTACAGTAAGATTGGCAAAATTTCCGTCCGAAGAAAGGCTGGAATCCTGCCTTCAGTCTGCGGGTGGTCCTCTTACAGTTGCAGGCGTTGATGATCCTTGATATTGATTGGAATTGGAAGGTTTTGCTGGCAAAACTTGGGGTGGATATTTCAAGAGTACGTTACCCTCATACCCAGAGTTGATTCCAATGGTGATTTCAGACATTTTTGTATGTTTAACTCCTATTTGGGGGAAGATGAAACCATTTTTTTGACTTGCACATATTTTTCAACTGGGTGGAAATCACCAACTCGTTGGGTTTCAGCGGTTTGAACGCCCACTTGAAAAGGTGACAAGTTGGGCACTTTTTCGTAGGTGAAACTTCAAAGGTAGGGAAGTCGTTGATGCCGTAAGCATTCGGGGTTCTTGGTGTTTTGTAAAGACTATAGTCAAACAAATGGTTAGATTTCTTGGATTTGTTTAAGGTGTTTTTTTACTTTCTACGTAAATATATAAAATCCATTGGGATATGATATGTTGCTGTAGTTTCATAGAGGGTGGCAGATTCCCCTTTGCTTTTTGTTGTCCAGAGGGGTGTGACAGAGAGGTTCAGGACTGCCAGTGTGACGCACTTGGTTTTTTTCTTGTGCAAAATTTTGAGGCTTGTTGAGCCCGCTACAGGGCCCTATTATGGAAGATGTCATGACGTACGGATTCATTTTGGTTGTGTTTTTCCCATGTTTCACCCAGCAACATCCATCCCTTTTCACCACGTTAACCCTTTCAATTCCCGTTTGCGTTTCCAAGAGCAGCCCTGTATATTTGTTGCGTAGAAACAATGGTCTGAGCAGATTGCTTGAATCTTCGACAAGAAATCGTCATACAATAAACCCTCCCTGGCTTGTTCATTGCCAATGTCATTAAGGAAGACATCTCAAATTGACTATCAAGAGTTGATAAATCCCTAGATTTTTTCTGGTGATATTAACTTTGATACTTTCCTTCCAAAACCACCATGGGATTCATCAGCATGTTTTTTTTCCAACCAACAAATCATAGCTCTGGGCACATCAAAATTCAAAATTGCGACCAACCTGCCGGGTCCAAATCACCCCTGAAGATTAACGGCTTGGAACTCAGAATTCCTCGGAGGTGGAAGGTTCAGATCTCATTTTCCTTTCCAAACAGGTGATGGCTGTAGGTTCCATGGATTCATCCAGCAAATCTGGTAGCCGAATCTGAGGAACAAATCACCTGCTCTCAATGAGCCTGGTGTGATGATCATGAGCAATCCTGATGCAGCTGGGGCGAAACAAAACAAAAGTTGGGATTCAAAAACAAAGTCCTTGAATCTGAGTGATCGTTGTTGGAAGTGTTGGTTATTAGTGTTCTTTTTCGAAAATAGGTGCATCTAGAACCTGGCATTTGTTTCACCACAAGTGTTTTTCACCCCCTGGCGTTATGTGGGGAGTCCACTTTTCGGCCGATGTAACATGAAGCAAGCTCAGTAGGATATCTAGTGGTTCATTCTTCACTGGGTGGGTGGTTTGTTGGTGCATTGTGCCATATCTTTTGAGGTGAACTTGTTAAACCACGTCCTGGATTGGGGGTACATTTCGCGACCAAACATGTCATGCAAAAATTCGAGTTGGATTCGTGTGTTTTTTCCCAATTACTTAGACCTGTGATTTTTCTTGTTGTGTGGATGTTTTACGTTCTGCTATTGAGGTTCGAGTCATACATGCAAGATCATTCGTTTGAAGTGAATGGATTGCCTAAGAATGATAGAGCTGGAGGAAGCAAGTACTAAGTACTTCATACTTTTAAATTCAAAGTATACCTGCCTTTTTTGAGATATGTCAAATCTTGGAGGGAAGCCTGCTCATGCTGGCCATCATTGCTTCATCAAAATGGAAACATGGGTCCCAAACCAAGCCGTCAGCAATATCATAAGTTCTGCTCAAAGTTGCTCACTGCTTGCCATGATTGCCGGGAGGGTGTTCGTGTTTTCAGAGGTTCTTTGGCCAGCGTGCCATAATATAATTCAAAAACAAAAAAAGACAGAAGATGCCGCTGGTACTGCTGATGGAAGAAATTCTGCACTTGGAGAATATCCAATTTCATATAATAAGGTTTCGTGCATGTTAGGTGGTGCAGGATTTCTTCCATCAACGGTATGTCATTAGGTGCAGAGATTTTGGTGTGCATTTGGGACGCTATTGTCTCAGTCGATGATTAGTTGGTGGTTCATGTGGATGAGTTACTTTTCCAGAAATCTCTCTTTCAAAGGAATTCTGACAGGATTATATAAAGGGATGAACACTTGCAACCCCCATGAGAGCATGGATAAGTGAGCCCGGAAGATTTCAGTTTACTGCAATTGAATTCCATGTTTTTGTTGGTATCCACAAGACCTTTAGGCTTCCAAATAGAGATGTGTCCCAAAGGCTCTTGGGTCAACTTCATTGTAAGTTAGCAAGCAAACGCTTCAGGAAAACCCTTGGTAAAGCCTTTAAAATGAAAGAGGTTCTTAGAAAGTAAGATTTTGTTCCAGCTTCAAAATACTACTGGAAAGTGTTGAAGATCATGTTTTTGTTGTTTTCAAATCACTATTTTAATCAATTTTGTTGTGACAGTTTTCAGGAATGTGACATGTTTGTTTTCAAGGGGTATCATCCCCGAGAACGGACAAAGATACCCTCAAAATGACACCACCGGAAGCCTTACTACCTGTCACAAAATGATATATCATGTGAAGATCCACCGTTCATGCAAAATAATTCCTTATAATTGGTGTGGATTTTGGTTCATCTCTATATCTCTTCCACGGCTGTTTGTTTGTTTTGGGGTGCAAAAAACACCGAGGAGTACAACGCATTTCTTCGCCATGAGTCGTTACGCATCGCCGTGCTGGGCATCTTCGAATGCTCCAAAGAACGTGTCGCGAGCGAGGAGGCGAAGGTGGAACAGGAGGACGGGTTGAAGCAGCTGGGATGTCCCTGGGTTTGGAAATGAAGATATGTGCCAGGTACCAGGGATCATGAAATTAATTAAGATATACCAGGGGGTATTATGAGATAACTTTGGGTTTTTTGGGGATGAGATTAAACAATGCAAATGCATGGGATGACAAAAACATGAGGAAAGAACAAGTTTAGTTTTTGGATCTACCCCCCACCCCAGTAACAGTGGCATGTAAAGGTATAGGTATAGGTTTTGGTTTCTTAAAAAACATGTGATAATCCTCGTGGTGACTGTTTACTGGGTGGGGGGTAGTTCGAAGATATAGATCATTGTGGTTAGTATAATAAGTCACGTGCGGCTTAGGTTTGTTCCAAGATGACCTTTTGTAAGGAAAAAAGGCTAGGTTTAACATTGCAATATGATAGGAGGGTAGATATTGCACATGTTTCCTAGGATGATGACTGGAATTCCTGCATGTTATGATTTTCTTTGTCCTTCGTGCAGATGTTCAAAAAAAAGCAACCTTTGATTTTGGGTGTGAAAAAAAAACGGGTTTTTGGGGGCTTGAAACTCTCCATTTCAATGGCTGAGATCGAATTTGTTTGAAGTGAAGTGAAGCGATTGGAATCCGGAAATCACTTCCAACAACGAATGGGTGGCCACTCCTCCTATATGTTTGTTCCGGATCGGGAGAAGGTGGACCACAGGGGGCTGATATTTTAGGAGAAATCGCCTAAAAAATAGACTGCAAAAATGCCAAAGACATGCTTTATGAGAATGTACCAATGCCTGTTTTCCCCCAGGACGTAAAGTCGATTTTTTTGGGACCTGCAAAGGGATCAGGATTCCAGTTGCCACGTTTTCCTGTGCCTCCAAAAACCAAGGTCCCAAAATAGCTGTAGTCCTACCTTCTTTACCAAGCTTCACCAAATGTTGTTCCGTCCCAAATTGTGAGGCAACTCACCGAATCATTTCCAAACAAGGATGTCAGGGTGCACTGTGAATTTAGAAAATTCAGCTGACCTAAGAGTGGTGAGTACTTTGAGGATTGTTACTTTGGAATTCAGTTGGTGGGAAGGTTCTGAAGTAAGAAACGATTTGCTGATCTTGGATTTCTTTAAGGTGAAATGTGACGTTGTATTGAATCGAGTAGCAGACTCCATTGTTTGTTTGATTGGATTCCCATGTTGGTGGCAATTGGTATCATTTTGATTGGACACAGACAGGGACTTAGTAATCCTTGGTTGGACAACCGCTTGCCATCGCAGGAGATGCATCCAGCCACACCAGATCCATCAGCCAAGGGATTGCATGTTGAGATGCCAATCGAAGCTTGATGACACAAAACACAGGTGGTACCATAGTTACCCTCCTCTTGGGAAGGCTCCATCCATCTCCTCCACCGAAAAAGGGAGGAAATCCAACTTTTGCGCCTGGAAGGTGGAGGATATATGGCTGGGATAGTGCGCCAGGTAATCCGGGATTTGTTTTTGGTTGGGGGAGTTGAAGTTTGATCTGGAAATCCAGGCCTTTCTGAGAAATTCAACGAAAACCACCTTTTTGGGGGGGAAGATGGTGTTTGACAGCAGAATCTTTGGGGATGATAATTTTACCAAAGACTAGGGTAAGTGGTGCAAAGACTCTGACGCCTCTCAGTACTTAGTACTTTGGATGAATGGCATGACTTGAGGTTCACATGAGAGATAACTCCTTAGATGGTGATTTTATTTGGAAGAGTGGGAGAATCCCAACATGTACAAACTATAGATATATAGATGTAAACATAAACGAATGCATCATATGTTCATTTCTACATATGCATGTTTAGATCTTGTATATATATATATATATACATGCAATTACATGCTTATACATTATGATACATGAGCGGTTTATAGTGGTTTGATATCTCTATATTCTTAAATGTGTTTTTCTCAGATATCTACCAGCTACACGGAATAATTCCGCCGTGCCTTTGACAAAAGACACCCTAAGGAGATGGCATTGGAAGTCATTGGCAAGGTGAAGAGTGCAGCTGCAAATTTGGCACCTTAGCAACATTCGTGATGTTTCAAATTGGGTGTTTCTTGAGGGGAGATTTTGGTTCCATGTTTTTTCTTCCCTTGCCTTCCTTGGTTTTCTTGGGCAAAGACTCGACTTCCAAAAGCCAGTGGATTTTCCTGACGCAAAGCCTACGCATGCTATATAAAGCTTATATGGTTATATTATATTTAGCAAGCCAAGGAAAACAATGGATTGTAGTAACCAACCCAGTGAAGGGTTCATCCATATAGATAACATAAAGGATCAGTACTTGAAAGGTGCCAACTATCACTATGCTGGGAGTTTTAGCTATCTTTTCACAGCAACGTTGGTAACGTTCCTCCGATCTTCTTTGTCAACTTCAAAGACTCAGGGCCCACCCAAAGAAATTGGGGGTTGTTTTCTCATCCCAATAGGTGCTGGGGCTGGGGCCCGAGGTTTCATGAGCAGCTTTTCTGGAGAAAAAACATGTGGTGCCTTTTTGGGATTAATCCATTGAAGATACTCTGAAAATTGAGTCAAATGATCCCATGTAAAGTTTCAAAATGTTTGTTTATTCTATTTCTTTTACAGAGATTGGGATGTAAACAATTCAATGCTTCAAGTTTTTTCCTCCCCTCGGCAACCACACTCAACAGAAACATAAGTGCCACCTTTAAGATCATCTACAATAGGTGAATGATATGTTTCACTTGCAAAAAGTAATTTGATAATTTGTGTTTTCAAACATGCTTCACCTTCATCTCAAGAATTTGGAGGAAGATGCCCATCGGGTTTTGATGTAAACCGTTAAAAGTTTAAACGTTTAGCAAGGGAGGCTAAATTATGCCTAGTTACAAGATCCATTACTTGCATCACCAACACCTCAAGACTCATCCCATCCCATGATCATCCGTACGGTGTCCTTAAGGAGGCGCGTTGTCGTAATTGCACCACTGACACTCCGGATGGCTTCCTGCTACCGGGCGTGCCGCGGGGCGTACGTGCCGAGTATTCGGCCATGGCGCAGCATTTTCGACAGATTCATGCGCCGGAGGAGAGCAATGGCACCAATGGAGGTCGACCGTTGGATTGTTAGTGTTGGGTGGATGAAAACAAAAAACGGATGTCATGTCACAGAACAGAAAATATATGAAAACTCCTGTGGCTAAGTTTTAAAGATCACCATGAAGGGTTTAAAATGATTCGGTTTTTGTGCCACCTTCAGTGATGTAATCGGGGACAGATGGCAAGCCCTGAAACATGACTTGATTTTTTCATACAGTAAGGTATTTAGTCTGGAGGTAGGTCAAATGATTCACTGATTCACCTTCCTCTCAACTCATATCTCCATGACATCCCCAAATGGTTCAATACGTTTTCTTCCACCTTAAAATTCAGAAACAACAATTCGTTTCTCTCATCTTGGTGGAAAAAATGGCATCCCCATGTTACCACGGCCTTTTTTTACCATGAAAACATCAGAGGAAGGAGGGAGTCATTTCCGCATTCCCGCTTTTTTCGGAAAGTTCATGGATCGAGTTGGAAGGGCCCAAGCTCCCATATCCTGCCTGAGCTTCATTTTGACTTGGAGTTTCCTTCAAAATGTTTGCAAATTAAATGATATTCATGCAAGATGATGTCATCAGGTGACTTTTCTGGTGGAACAAAACATCAATGATGATGAAATGTTATGAAACTTCATTCATGAAGTTTCAATCGGATTTTTGTTCTTAAGGGTAATGTTTTTTGATGATCCTTTCCTACCTGAGACTACTTCACCATCTACAAATCACCATTTGGTGACACTATTTGGTGAATTTTGAATGTGTTTTGCTTCAGTAATCACCTGTTTCTTTTGCATCCTTGCATCCAAGTGTTCTCGCCAATATCGGAAAAAAACTCATTGGTTGTCTTCCAAATTTAAAAAAGAATAAACTCCTGTAACCTGGGGGTACTCCTTGGTTAAATTGAGCGCGATTCTTGTCGTGAAGCAAAAGAGTTCGTGACCCAAATTTAAGAAAAGGACTTCTTTCCCAGTTTCACAGCAACAGATTTTTGTTCACAATACAATACCTCTTTATTTGAATCACCTTGTAATGGTTGAATGCCTCCAAGTTGCTCCCTTTCCCACAGTCCACGGGCCGGCGAACTCGAAAGAGGTCTCGTCACGGAAGAGGAGGAGCCGCCCGAATGTCGCATTTGCGGTGGCGGCACCGAGGCCGAGGGTAGATGACCGGGGAAGCCACAGAGAAACGAAGGAGGTTGCATTCTGTCATCTATAGATACCATCGTAACTGCGGTATGGCTTGAGTTTCATGAATTTTTGCATGATTTATTTATAATTATGTCACAAGGATGTGTAGGATGTCCAAAAAGCATGCATGTGGTGGCACAATGCATTTGGAGATGAAGCAAGTGCATCATACATGCAGATGATTCACAGATAATGCGTACGGTATGAATTTATATGTTCTCAATCACCTTTGCAATGGAAAATTATTTGGGAAGCCATGTGACGTCACCAAATATTGTTTTTCGACATATGTTTTAAAAGGAAATAAAAACATAGGAATAAACTCATAGATTAATCATACGGTATAAATCCATACATACAAATTTCATATGTCTCAGTTCGACATACAACCTGCCTATTCACCCGGCTATGGTCAGGATGGAGAATTGATCCAGCCATGTGGTGTCCTGGCTATGATAAAACCAGGGTGTGCGGTTGCAAGGAGACAGTATCAAAGTTTTCCCTAAGTGCAGAACAGAATAATGTAACTTATTTAAGACACACTGTCGACGGATAAAAGTCCTGCACCGCAATAAAGTTGATAGATAGTTCATCGCATTATTACAAATTGTAATTTTATTCTGTATTTGCAGTTTTATTCCTGCACCAGTTGATAGATAGTTCATCGCATTATTGTGATTGTTTAACTATTATGTAACTATGTAGTATACTAGGACTTTTTTAGACATCCTTTCGGTGTTGATCCCTGGTTTTCTGAATCATCACTCTTTGGTCGAAACCTGAGCATAAGGATGCAGCGGCAGCATCGCCAACGTGCATCGTAGGGAAGCCTGGCTGGCCCTGGGAGGGAAATGATCCAAGCAGTATCCATGACGAATCCATGGGATGGTTTACGGGAGAAAGAGTAACTTTATGGTTGCTATTTCTACATTGTTAAAAGAAACATGCTGTTAGTCCTCTAACAAATCGGAGAAAATCATCTTGAAATCACTGGTTCCCTCAATGGGAAATTATCTCTATTTGGATGCTCTTCAAAACCTGGGATTCCTGCTTTAAGCCACCAGGCATCCCCAAGCTTAATCATTTTCACTTGCCAGGATGGCTTGCATGCATGCTGGGAGGGGTTTGCCTGCATCCCAAGTTTGTCTCAATGAAATTCCGCAAGATTCCACCCAAATCCTTCATTTCTCCAAAAATTCTCCAAAATTTCCCCAAAGAATCTCATCCCCCTAGATAAACCCTATGGTTTTTATGAAATGCCAGCTTAGTCATCCCCCAGGTATTTAAAAGGGGATAGAATCTCTAAATTCAATCAACCCCTCCTCTTGTGACCCCAAAAAAACAAACTCAAGGTGCCTGTGCCGTGGAGTGGATTCGTCGAAACAACTCGCCACAGTGTCCCATCTGTGGTCAGGCAGTCGATGGAGGGGGGAAGGTGCCCAGACACTCAATGGAAAAACCCTTAAATCCCCGAGCTTTTTTAAGGTAAAATAGACCAGGCCCATTGAGTGTTCGGTGTAGGGAATGAATCGACTTAGTTGATCAAATTTCGATATTATAGAGGGTAAGTATGAGCAAGTAAGATGGATTTAGAAGTTTGAAGCTGTTTGGAATACGGTAGTCAAGAGATCACTGGTGACACGTTCACCCGAACAAGAACGGTATGATCATTCATTTTGGCAATATTTGTTCAACAACCACTTCCGCTTGAAGCTTGGGCAAAAAAAGACCAAAAATAGGATAATATATGAAAACTTGTCAACTTGTTTTTGTCCCAGGGATCTCACGTTTGGCCAAAGTCGATGGTGTTTCATAGGGCCGCCACCCATCTGCCATCCACGATATCCGCCGGTTTGGAAACGCCCAACCTCCCCACGGTCAGTCCTATTCGGACCCTCATCTCCGGGCCACTGGGATGGTCCGACGCTACAAGAAACGTTGCACCTTGGACTCTGGGAAAAGCAGGGAAAAACATGGGAAAAACAACGAATAAAACAGGAAAAAGAAAGGTTTTAGTGGTTGCGTATAAGGAATAAAGCGACCTTAGGTCAATTGGGTTGATGTTTTTTGTTTTTGTTTTTTTTTGTTCGGGTTGGGTACAAATATACAATTGTTGTTTCATTCAGCTGGAAGGAGTTAAATGTTGAATGGGCGAGGTGAAGAATCGGAAAGGAAGGATGAAGATGATTGTTGGGGAAGACATCCAGGCAACTCGTATATATGTATGTATATATATATATATGGAGGTACAATCATGAATCGTTTCTGTATTGTCAAGTCATCTTTTACATGTTTTTGTTGGTGGTTTCCAGAGATGCTTTGACCCAAACAGCCGAAAGGAATCCAAAGGGCAATCTCGTGTCAGTCAATATGCCAGTAGCGTGGGGAGGAATGCTTCTCGAAATGGCTGAAGCCATGTCAGATGAAGGTGATTATAGAGTCACCTGAAAAATCCTCATGATGTTTGATAAATTCTGAAGATCTTGTGCTCCCAAACTAAAACTTTGAGGGGAACTAGTCCCAAAATTGATGAATTCTATAAGGAATTTACATCTTTTACATCCTGACATCTTTTACAGTTGCAAGTGACTTGTAGTAGCCAGGAAGCACATAATAACCTCCAACTTTGATGACAACAAGTTTCGTTTTCCAGATCCCACGGTTTGTTGTAAGTTACGACTGTTGTTTTTTCAGTCATCATCACGGATTTTGTTGTCCCTTAAGAATATCTATAGATAAAATAGCTTACAAGAATCTGGGAGGTTTTAGGTGATGCTACGGAGCCTCAAGATCTAAAATGATTGCTTTCAGTCTTGGAATTTGGCGGCTTCGAGGTTTGATTCTTTCTTCAAAACAAAAACCAGTTATACGAACTCAGGAAGAATCAATTCCTGTTTAGTTGGGTGGTGGTTGTCCCATTTGTAATATTAATTTTGGCAACGTTGATGATGAAGGGCCTCCCCCTTCCAATTGTATTAATTTTGGCAGCTTTGACGCGGGGCCTCCCCTTCCAATTGTATCTCAAAATGTAAAGATTGAATAGACAAGCAGTGGTTCAAACAAAAATCCAAGGGTTGACTGTATCACCAGATTTGTTTAGCTTCACCTTGCAACCCTGGAAACGACTCGACTCGATATCTCCAAAATTCCTTGGGCCGAGGCCAAGACTTTGGGCGCTTTGCTTGTGGCGCGGGGGTCGGGAATTCCTGGTCGATTTTTACGGATGGAAACGTGCGACGCAAAAAACGGTTGAGAATCGGGAAGTCCACCCCCGTTGGATGTGTTTTAGTTATTTTGGGGTGACTTTTTTTTGATCCTTTCACTTGCAATATGGTATTTTCCTTATCACTATATTGAAATCACCATGAAATCAACCTCGACAAAATCATAATTTTTGGGAGGTTAACTTCAGCACTTTATTTCACCGTTCCTAAGGTTAGAAGATCTGATCTGCGTGTTTCCAATCCCATTTTGGTTGGTGGCAAATCCGGTGAAAGAAAAAACGATGGGTTCGTTCCATGCCCCCCCCAAAAAAGAGAGATGACTCCCTTACGAGGTTTAGATGTGGTGTGTGTGTGGGTGGGGGGGGATTGGTGGCTTACTGATCTTAGGTCAGCAAAGAAAACCCACACGATTGGATGAAGAGGTGAGTGATATTGAGTGATCATCAATGCTTAAATTTCGCCACGAGAACCAGCGACGTAGCTTTGCTGAGATTCTTTTGGCCTGTGTCTTGCTGAACTTGTCTGCCGGCGCACGGTCCCGGGGACTTAAAATGCGTTTTGCTGACGGACTGATTGTGACAGTGTGATTGGAGGTGATGATAAAAAACAGAGTCATGGGAGTTCAAGAAGTGTTTATGTAGCATACGGCATACGTATTATCTGGATGTATTTTTATGTATATACAAGCGTCTTTTTAAACATATTACCAACCCAAACTAGCAAGCGAAACCACTCTGACATGGAATATCTTTGCTTTTTTGTGCTAGTGACGTTAATCTTGTGTGGCTTTTACAAAGGCAAGACAATCTCTAGCCTTTCTTGGATCTCGGGTTGGGGGTTTAGTGAATGTCCAACTCGGTGCACCTCGTGAACCAACACAACAATTTTGAAGACTCCATTCTTCCACACCACCAAATGCTCAAAAAACACTCTTCAAGTCGACATATATCAGATTGTTTTTTGTTCCGTGTTTTTGATCCTTTCAATTTTATGAGATGAAAATCAGCATCAGGTGTGAATAGCACTGTCCAATCATCAGTTTTTTGGTCGCAGATCGAAGTTTCAGGGCGATGTTTTTTGTGTGTTTTTTGTTGTTTACACCCCGGCCTAACCGAAGTTGACTTGGCAAAGCGAAATGCGAACAATCCCAGGGAATTTCTCAAGAATCATAGTAATATAGCTGGTCAAATTAGATTATATCGACCCCACACGACCTCACCCCAAATGTAGCTAAGGAAGGGAAATCCCCGGCTATTTCGGTGAAATCTAGGTTGGTGAAATATTAATTCCATTTGGCCAGATGTATGGTATATTTACCTACATGAAATTCCCATAAAAATCAAGCATCCATGTATACATATGATATACAGTACGTGGACACCATGGATGGTATGGATGGATGAATATAGGAAAGCATATCAAACGACTCGATGATCTTCCCCTTTAAAAATATGCACCGGGACCCAGGCTCTTACCAGTCGAAATCGCACCTTGGGAGTTGAACAAATGGCATGTGCAACCTGCGTTTCTTGGTTTTAAAGAACGGGTAGCGGTAAAGGTGCGAAGGTTTTGGATGGATGGTTTTTTTTATTGATTTTGAGGTTTGGGGGCTACATTGTGGTGCTATTCTTAGGTGGCCATTTTGCAAATCGATTTTTGGTTTGGAAAAAAATCACACCCCATAGTGCGGGGGAAATTTCTGAAATTTATCCACTTGTCTCGAGACATGCATGATTTTTGTGTTAGTATGACATGTTCCGCTTCTTCGCCTTTTTCAAGACTTCCGGATGCACCCCGAACTTCCATTTTCATGGTGGAACTTAATGTTCACTGGATTATCCTGCCACTTCACAAGATAGTGCGAGAAATTTCAATATGTTGTCCAAAGTTTGGTCTCCAAACACCTCCTGAAACAACGACCATACATTTGGGGTAAGCAAACATGCCACCATTTGTAGATCTATTTCCTACGTACAGAAAAAGGAAACATAGCTGGACCTGTTTGAAAATGTTTTACTTGAGGTTTCCAAGCCAGCCACGTGGATGTGTCCAAATGAAGGACCCCCAAAATTCCTATCACCAAATGGCCAGAAACCCACCACATTTGTTGGGGTTGCCCCCATTTTGAAGGAAAATCGATGACTCATGGAGAACCATTAGCAATGATATTATTTAGAACAAACCCACCATTTTGAAGATACATTCCTTGGAAACATGTTGGGAAACCTGGTGTCAATTCCACCTTTTTATTGTCCCAAAATCTCCAAAACTGGGATTTTGTTTCTTTTTGAGGTGATGTTCAATCTACCCGGGGGATGAAAAAAATCCCCAAATCTAAGCCTTGGAATGTTATGTATGTATTTGTCGGAGTTCATTTTGTTTCCATTCACAACCCTTTTTTTTCATCGCACACTTCAAGAAAAGAGTGAATGAGAATTTCTCAAAAAATGTTCTAACTAGATGATTCCCAAATTTATTTTTGGTATGTTCATGTCTTCTAAAGGTTGTTTTGGCTGGATGTGTACATGTGTTCCCCGTGAAAAATTTGGGCGGAAGCAACGTCTCAGGCCCAAGAGACCCCAAGCGGAGCAGTACAGGAAGGCAGCTCGATCCCAGTTTTTGACATGTTTCAAAAGTTTCTACCGGTTTTTGTCAGGTCCAAAAAAGGAGCATTTCTTCAAGGGTTCTGTTGCAATTTGCCCTGAACATGTGATAATTAATCTCATTTGTCGTGATTTTAAAGGCAGATTCTGGAGTTTGAATCTGTCAGAATAACAGCCGTGGTTTCAAATCTTGCCAAGCTAAGAGAGGATTGAAACTGGCACCTGAAACGTTTGCAGTTTGCACCATGAAAATGGATGATGGATGGGAGACTACTAATTATATAGTTTCCCTTTTGGGATGGTGTAACCTGGCACGTGTTGAGCTGTTGGTTTCAGGATGTTCTATTTTTTGGGGGTTGAAACTTGTTTCCACACAAAATCCCAAGCAAATCCAAGATGACCAGGCATGCATTAATAGTTCGCAGACTCCCGCGGACCCGAGTAGATGTATTTCCTCTTACAAGGAGACCTTTTTGGGTTGCATATTAGTTTTCAGGAGTGTAATGACTCATCACTGTTTCTGCCTGCTCGCAAACAGGCCTTGATGCAGATGCTGAACCAATGGGTTTTGGTGCGACTTCTCAAGACGAAGTTTTATGGCAAGCTGTGAGGGGGGCATCAAAAAATCCATCAAAAATTGAATGGGACCTTACCAACGGACCCCTAAGGAAGTTGCTAGGGCTATTAGATACTCAAGTTTAGGGGTCCGTTCAGTGAGTCCTGTTGGAGATTTCTTGGAAAAAAGAGGGTGGTGGTTGAAGGACCCATCCTTTTGTATGTTAAGCAATGCTAAACTGGGTTGGTGGCAACTCAAATATGTGATTATTTTCACCCCGAACTTTGGGGAAGATGAACCCATGTTGACTCATATTTTTCAAATTGGGTTGAAACCACCAACAAGGAAAAGATGTTGCTGGTAATTTTGAATCTTGAGGAATTTCTCCAAAAGAAATAGAGTTAGATGAAGTGTTTGAATGGTTCCCACCTAGTGATTGATGCTGAATACATGGTGTCGTCCATATTTCCCATTGGCCTTAAGATGCACAAGTACCATGTTTGTCATTCAGGTAGCTGCATCGCAGCGAATTACCTTTGGAAACTCCCAAAAGAAAGTATATCCAAGCAGTGCCATCCAGTTGCCGTGAGAAACAACCAAATGTTTTGCGTTTTTCTTGGGCAAAACCTTAGGGATTTCCCTCACATACCCTGAAGAGCACTTTTGAGTTCATCATGGGGTCAAAAAATGTATAAGTATTTAACCCCCGCTAAAAGTGAATCAACATTCTAGCATTTGATGACCATTGATTTAACATGTGTAACTCACATTGCCTAAGTTTTTGCCTAGTTTTGTCCCCTATATTTTCGAGTCCTTTCCTTTTGCCCGTTGTTTTTGCCTAGTTACTCTAAGGATCATCCAGCTGCCTCCAGTAGTACGACTCCTGAGGTTGGGGTTTCAAGTTTTTTTTAACCCCTACCTGGGAAGATGATCCAATTTGACGAGGATATTTTTCAGATGGGTTGAAACCACCAACTAGTTATACTTTGAATGGTATTCTAACATGGTTGAACAAATAATAATTCTTGGGAATCTTTACCCCTTATTTTTTGTGGTAAATTGATCCAATTTGACTTGCACATATTGAACCACCAACTATAGTGAGTAAGTAGAATTGACGATTCGTTGTTCTACAAAAGTTCCTGGGCAAACTTCGACACCGAAAGTAGGGTTGTTGGCTACTAATTTTGTTCGGCTTTGGGAATCCCTTCATTTTTCGGGTCTTCCCCATGAACCTCACAGGTTTGTTTTAGGGTAGGGGAACATCAAACAACAATATCAAGTTTCCGAAAAGTTGGAGGTGAAAAATGATGAAATATCATGAAATATCGGCGAAATTCAACCAGATGACTAAAAATTCTTTGATTGTGTGTTTTTTCCGGTAGTGGTAGTAGTGGTAATAGCTTGTAGGGAGTATGGTAGTAGATTTTTCAATCATCTGCCAGACTTGATCAGGAGGCGGTCTTCTGGGAACCAGATGATGCAAACGTGGAGGAGCTGCATTTCACGACCAAACTGTTGGTTCCTTCACTTGTAGTGACCTGAACACGAAGATGAATACCATGGATGATACAACTTCTAATGCTACTATAACTAAATGTTTGTAATATTGGTTGCAATCAGCTTCGAATGAAAACGAAGATGACACCTGATATTTTTTCGGAAGACTGTTTGAAAAAGCGTTTGTTAGTAAAGCTTTTTTGGTATGGTACCGGGTACAATCAGCGGACATATTTTCTGGTTCCAACGTTAAGCTTTACATGGGTGATGGTTTCAAATTATCTTTGGAAATGTTGCCCGTAATTTGGCGAAGATGAATCCATTTTGACAAATATGTGTCAGATGAGCAGCTCCACCAGCAACTAGGAAGCATGGGCGTTTTGACATCGCTAGTATGGGGATCCTGTTTTATCTTATTTTAACCAACCAGGTAAGGTGTTTATTTGTAGCACAGTAAGGGAATCCTCCACAAAGATGCCCTTAATTGCCGGTGAAACCTGATAATTTGCCCACCAAGTCCAAGCTTTTTCAAAAAATGGGTGGCTCTGGGGTGTGCCATGAGGGTTTCCGGTTGCAAGGACTATGAACTTAGTCCACCATATCGACTACGAGGACGTTGGCTCCTTCCTGCGTGTGGTGTCCTAGAGAGTTGGTTTATGGTTGATTTTGAGAATGGTTGTGGAGGTGATGATGATGATGATGGTGATGATGATGATGATGAAGATGATGATGATGGTGATGATGATGATGAAGATGATGATGAACATGATGATGATGAAGATGAAAAATGATGAGGATGAAAGAAGATGAAGATCATGATGACATAGTCCTGTCACGTACCTCAGGCATCCCCAAGCCCCTTAATGAAAGGAATGAACATACACACATACACTGTTAGTCATTTGGGTTTGGGGTATGTTCCAGGTCGATGTTGGACAAGTCTTAGATACTGGCTCTGGAAAACCCAAAATGAAGGATTTCCCGTTAAGATTTGATTATTGAGAGGTTTGCATCCCCCCAAAACAACGGTTTGTTGCACCTGAAAAGATGCCATCCGCAACTTCAAATCATTCTTTTGGAGAGGCCATGTTGGTCTTCCAGAATGGCCATGAGCAAAATGTCTGAAACATGTATATAGCCTCCCTCTGTAGACTACATTTAGTTTCCGAACATATTTATCAGCAACCGTTGTTTTTCTTGGGTTTGCAGCCCTTGTTTTAAAGCTGCCCAAAATGAGTATCTGCACCGGGTGGCTACCCAGGATGAGACTTCAAGAACGATGGCAACAACCATTGGTCGAGGTCACTTCCTTTCGTAAAAATCGTTGGGCGGCCTGTTTCCTTTAATGTTAGCAAAATATCTTGGGTGAAATTTTAAGTGAACCTGGTTGTTTTTTGTAAAATTGTTCCACTCCCCCAAAAATGAGCATAAAATAAGCTGGTTATATAAGAATGGCATTTAAAACGTTCCCTTTGTATCACCAGGGACACTTCGGTTGCCTTCGGTGATTTATAGCACCCAACACAGGGTGACACTGTCAGTACAAGAGAAGTTCAGGATTTTTCAGGTTGCGGTAATTTGTTACAATGTGCTCAATATATTTACTGAGTGATCAGGCTGTTGACGGTTCATTCGGCGAGCACGTGAAGCTAAGCTTGGTAGTGAACATCCCATTACCGTTGGGTAAGCCACTTGCAAAAGAATCAACTGGTGATCCAAACCATTGATTAAAAAATTCCAGGGTCACTCCAAGGTCTTGTTGGTTTGCAATAGGAACCTTTAGGTGCGGAGTCTGAGCCTATCAAATTTATAAAAACAACGTTCTAGAAGCTATTCTAACTTCATGTAATATAACTACATATTTTTCTTCCCTTCCACAAACTGCTGCATTTTGAAAATCTTAACATTTAAAGCTCATCCTTTCATTTTTCAATTTTCAGCCTTTCAAAGATGTTGGGGCTTAAATCAGATCCCATCCTTGGAACCACCTGGACGAATTGCCCTCCCAGGAGTTTGTGTTTCATCCTTTGACGCCTTGGAGTAGTCGCACACTGCCGGTGCCCGTCCGTTTTGAGGCCAGGGGTTTTGATGGCACAGGGGTTCCCAAAAAATCCGACGAAAAAAAGTGATCCATGTGATCCGGATTCGGGACTCAAAAAAGGATGTTGGATCCTCGTGGATGTGTGTTTTGGGGTCATTGTTTTGTACTCCAAAATCACCACTGACATGGAAAAATCACCATTTGAGATCAGATTTTTTTCGAAGGAATCCACCATGTCTCCCATCTCGGAATGATCAAAAGCCTGCCGGTACCAGGGTGTTTCAATAGAAGATATAGAAGGGAGTTTCGGTGTACCTTGGATTTGAGAAAAGATGATGTGGCTTGGAATCTTACTCTGATTTATCATGGTTTTATCACCATTTGGTATTCAGATGTGTTTGGTTCACTTGCTTGGAAGGTCATCCCGTTTAGTAAGTGGCTAATAACTACAGTAAGTAAGTCCCTTAAGTAGGGTCAGTCTAGTCATATATGGCTTGAAACCGCCGTGACCACTTGCAAAGTGGGGTCCCATCCTTCAATTATATAGTTCCTTTCCCAAATCGAAAAAAAATCCTAGGTGGTGGTTTGATATATGTTTTTAGCCCTTGGGGAGATGATCCAATTTGACTCATGCTTTTCAAATGGGTGGTTCAACCAAGAACTTAGTTCGCTCCGTCGAAACGGGCGGACGTCCTGAACACACGTTGTGAAACGCACAATCCTTTTTGTCCCGTTCCTTTTTTTGGTGAACTACAGACAACTTGTCTGCATGATGGACGACATTGAGTGTGAACCCTTTTTAAGGTGCCAAGATGTAGTCAGTCTTGTCCATTTCCACCTTTGGGTGGTTGCAGAAAAACAAATTGCAAACACCGAATCCTTTTTCCAAGTCTTAGAAAAAGAGTCAGGGGGCCCTTGGAATGCGGTCTTGGCATAGCGCAACCAGGCTCCTAAGACAACTCCGAAGAAACGGAGCGGGGCATGTTCCCGAGCTGGTTGAGCGGCGGCGTGCGCCGGAGCCTATAGACCACAAGTTCCGCGTGTGCAAGGTGAGGGTGGAATGGAAATAGATTCAAGGCCCTCTTCAAGCTCTAGCAGCTTCGATTCCAGTTGGGAGTCTGGCGCTCCATGGGCCGATGAAGATGAAGATGTTCTTGCGCAGCCGAGCATCTTTTTAAGTTGTGAGACTTGCCCCTGTCAAAGACAGGAAGCTGCCAAGCAAACAATGCTGCCATGCTGCTGAAGACAGATACTGAGTCACCAATCCTTCCAGAGACTGAGTCACCAGTCCTTTTTTCTAGTATCAGATAAAGTGCTAAGGGGTTCTTGCACATGACAATCCATCTTTATAATACATACATATGGCATAAATACATCTCCCGGATCCTTTTTTCGAGCACTCGTTTGGAACGCGCGTTCTGAACACATCGTTCAGCATTCCACGGGCCAAGGGTTCTAAGACCAAGAACTATAGTATAGCGAGTATAGCCCATAGCATCCATGTATTGTATATTACCCTACATGAAAACTAGAAAGATCCGCCAAATGTAGGTAAAAAGATACCATTGTTTCCTGCCGATGGTTTCTGCGCCTGTCGTAAGGCCATGGTGCGACATTTGCAGCAACGACGTTTCCAGCAGATGAGGCGATCTGGAGGGTGTTCTTTTTGGAGGGAAGGGTTGATAGTAAAGCAACAGCAACAAGAGGAGGATGATATTTTTTTTCATATGCATGGTTTTTATTAGATGTTCTTAGCATACTGTTTTTCATATTTTCCACACATATTTGGAGCAGGTTTCAATGTATTTTTCTCTGTTTCATTGAGGAGTATGTTTTTGTTTTACTTCCTTTATGCTTTGGTATTTCTCATTCCTTCATGTCACCATCATACGCAAAATCTCTTGGAACCAAGAAGGGAAACCACGCAACCAACCATTTTCAACCCGAGGATGTGAATCTCCAATGATGATGTTGTTTCCTGTGATAAGTATGGTAATGATAGTAGCAACACTATTTGCCAGTGGCTCAAAAACAATTGGTCCCCAAGATTGGTATTTGGAATTTTGAATGCCCCAACTCTGTGGGATCCAAAATTGCATGGGATTTGACGTCCCAGCTGATCATTTGGCCAAGCAAATTTGTCTAAGGTTGGTGAGTTAGATTATTACCATTTTCGGCATTCAAATCCAAGCCTACACTTTCTAGCGTATAAATCCATGCCATATGTTTCTATATATATATATATATTTTTTTTTATATCATTATATATACCTATACATACGCCATATGTTCGAACAAGTATGTGTAATATGAATACAATACATGCGATATTTTAGTTTAGGATGGGATATTTTTCCATGAGTGTGTTAAACAAGCCGCATCGATTGGGTCGCAACCGTCCAGTGAAAGGCCTATGGCTCTGAAGAAGGCCTAGTTTTTTGGGCGAAGAGCAACAGGAGCAGGGCGTTCAACCCCCCCAAAGATGGTTTGGTTTGAAACGAGGGATTTTTTTGTCAAAAAAATGGTGAAATAGATATGTTTATGATTGAATTGTAGGTTCCAGATTCCAGTTCATACAGATTCTCAACCTTTAAGTCTGGATGTTGACACATAGGTTCCATTACCAACCACATGAAGAATACAATATCCAGTTCAATTTTCTGGAGCTGACTTTCATCATTGCAAAGCATACCCCCAAAAAGGTGTTGTTTAGGAAGGTAATCTCCCCCCAACTGCCTGAAAAGAGTCAGGTTTCGGATGTATTCTAAGCTGGCCAGAATCTTCAACAATAAAGTTGGTCGACCCTCAACAACAATGTGGCGTCGTTTCTCTCTTGGATGCCACAAAGAAACAATCATAGCCATAGCATGCATAGCTCTGGTCCACAGGCTAAGCAATGGATTTTGGGAGAGCAATGTAAGGGAACCAGCCATCAGGAGAGGTCTTTCGGGATCCTATCATCTTGGATGTGTTTCTTTAAGCCTCCAGCTAACCAACTAATATCCTACCTGTGTAAAAGGAAAATCATTTTAAAGAGTGACTTGGAAAATGCTAGAATGCATAGTTCCCAGGAGGATTGCTGTTGTTTGTGGATTTTTTTCCTACCATATGGTACCATAATCAATAGTGAATCGCCTGTATGCATTACTGTATAGGAAATATCATCTCTAGAGTCTCTATGGTTTTCACGTTTTTTTTCAATCAGTTTCAAGTTGTCGTCGATCCCCACAAAAAGTTTAGCGTTTTCTGGTGAGCCTCATTGGCTTGGCTTTTGTGTCAGGTGATGAACCATTGGCAAGCTCAAACCGCTTCCGAACAGGCAGGGTGGATATGAGACATGTAGCAAAAACCCTGCCGCTCAGAGGGGAGGCATATATCGAAATTTATATTGATATTCATCACTCCTGGTCACACCCCGCCCAAGTTGAACAATTTCACAGTTCGCCCCTGAAAAGTTGCCGGGCTCCAAAAAATGAAAGGGTCTACTCTTTCAGAAATCATTTTTTAGGGGTGAGCTGTTTAACTTCAGGGGTGTAGATGAGATGTGAGGGGTGAAAAATGGACCCATCATGTGCACCCTTGGAAAATCTAATGGCTGGACAAGCTGAGGGCCGAGGGCTGACTTTTTTTTTCCAAAAAGAGTTTATTTGAACACCATGTGTGTTACTAATGACCTGTAAAGGCATCATGAAAGGAATTGTGGTATACAAACATGTGTGGGATCCATACTCTTGACTAACTGACATGTCCTTTGACCCTCATGGCCGTTTTCCAAAGATATATATTCACGAGGGACATCAAACCTGAGTCAAATCAGTTTCCTGCCCAACTCATTTGCTGTACATAGGGGATTATATTACCCAGCTATATAGGGAGTATACTAAGGATCCCTGTAAACCAACTAGGATTCGATGGAATTCCACAAGGGTTTTTTCGAAAGTTTCTGATTTGTGGTTGGGGCAATCGTACCCATATCAGATGCCAAGCCTTCAATTTTCCATGGTATCTTCCAGGTGCGGCGGCAGCCAACCAAGAAGAGCACTCGAAGCATGGACCAACAGGCGGCCGGTTGCCGTGCCCTTCAAAGAATGGATCTGTGGAAGGTGGGTCACAAGGTGGATTTCTAGCTGATGAAACTTCATTTTCATCCCGCCAAAATCGGTAAATGATCCAATTTGACGAGCATATTTTTCAAATGGGTTGGTGAAAAACCACCAACTAGTAATTACATTCCTAAGGGGAAGGACTAGGGATTGACATCATTTCTTCATTTTTCTTCGATATTACGACCTTGGAATAGCAAAAGATTTTATAGATTCCAGCCCTCTTGCGGAGCAACTGAACGGCTTCTAAAGATCAATGATATCCATTGTTTAATGGTGGCAATGTTTACTTGGAAAATTTCACCAAATATCCATTTGAAACTGCCTGTTTAGGGTTCCAGGTGCTTTCAAGTATGTTTTTGTGTTCACCCCTACTTAGGATAGATTCCCATTTTGGATGAACTTTTCTTTTCAAATGGTTTGAGGCAAGATTGAAGCGGAATTATTTCACCCACTAGAATCACTAGACATGATTGATGATTGGATACTCCCTAAAAATTGAATCGTTCCTCCCTGAAAATAGGCCAAAACCCAAAAGGAAAAGGATCTACTCTTCCAACTTCCAACCATCATTTTTCTGGGGGAGCTGTTACACTGCCAAAAAGGGATCCCGTATATACTTAAGAATATACTATTACTATTCCTGGTGGTTACTGGCATCCTGGGCGAGGGGGTAGATCCAAGATAACCCCCCACGGGTCAATAATCATCACTGTTTTACTAAATTGATACACTGTGACCCATTTTTTTTGAGCAGGGCTTAACACGTTTGTGTTGGTGAAACCTTCCACTACTTGTAGTTGGACGCAGGAGCCTTTGAGTTTGGAAGGTCGTGGACGAGGACACATAGGTATCCCGGGTATCCTTGGTTTGGAAGATTGGGAATTTGATGAAAAGACCAGGGCTATTCCTGGGAATGTGAGGCAAAGATGATGGAAAATTCCGAGATTTTTTGTTGAGTGGTAGTTGTCTCTTGAAAAATGGAAGATTTGAATAAAGCTGTTGGGGGTTTTGTATATATGGATTTTGTTTGGATTTCTTAGTCTTAATCGGAGATTCCACACCAAGAAAAGGAGACGTTTGGCCATTATGGGCGTGGTGAGAATCAAAAATCGCGGAAATGATTACTCATAGTTAAGGATTCCTACTGTTGATGGAAGAAATCCGGCTAACCAGTTGAGGTTGGCAGTATATCCTTTCTTTTTCAGGTTTTTTGCATCCCCGGTGTTGTTTTTCATTGGGGCAAAAATCTTGGGAAATCCTATTTCCAAAGCTACCCCAATGCAGAACAATAATTATATAAACGTACATCAATGGCCTCAAAAAACTCAACTTATGACATTTTCGCCTGGACAAATTTAGCCATGATTTTGCGGAAGGTCCCGCCGCATCCTTCCGCTGCCGCTTGCGCTCGGTTTGGGGAACCCACCACGAGGGTGGAAAGGCGGCGGTTCAAGCTGAACCGATTCAAACCCCATCAAATTATTGTTGAATTTTCTGGGGTTGAATTCGATTATTAGTTTCAAGAATTTGTAGGGTTCATAGATGAAGTACTTGTAGGTTTGTCGGTAGATGTGTTTTTGATATTCCGTTTGGGGGAGTCAATAGATTCACCTGTTGAAGTTGCCACGTAGTTTGTTTGAAAAATGGGGGGACAATTGGCCCCCCAGCCAGGATGCCAGTGACCACAAGGATGACATGACAGTTTCAGTTGAAGATCCCGAACTAGAACCTTCACTTGCTACTGCTACTGTGATGAGGCCACACGCAAGATATCCATGCCATACAGGTCGCAGTAAATAATAGTAAAGATTGAAAAAAGATATTGGTTTCACTAAATGCTCTTTGGCAATCATCTTCTAAAGAAGCATCATTTTTCAGAATAAAAACATATTCACCGTGAATCATCCGACCAACTTCCGCCAGGAGGTGGGTTGCACCCCACAAAGGTGGTTTCTTCTCTCCAAAATTTCACTCACACCTCTCTGTCATTTTGTGAACCGGATCTCGTGTGGAGACCCCCAAAGAAATTTCACCGTTCACTGAGATGGTGGAACCGGCCCCTGCCGTGACGGTGCGTTTGAGGCGTGGGGGGGGGTTTAACCGGAAAGTCAGATGAGTTTTGGTGAAAGAAGAAACTGTTGGCGTGTTTCTTGGTAAATCTTTCCATAGGATCCATGGGGACTGGTATATTTGAATAAGATTTATATATACCTACATGTGGTTGGTTGATGCTTATGGTAACAATCCCTGTATACCTCCCACTGCACCTTTGACTTGAGTTGATAGTGGCTTTTTTCATTTCCATGGTTTCATGGACTTTCTTCCAGGGCGTTTGAAGTTGGTTGGGAACATGAACAAATATCATCTCACAAAATGATTTCAAATCCCCTTCCAGGCAATGGTTGTTTCTGGTTCCCGTAAAAGGTGGTGGGTAGCATATTGACCACCCAGAAGGCAATATATAAGGCATATATCCAGGAAATCTGCCCAAAATAGTTGTTACAATTACATGTTGTTCCCTTCCTGATATCGCCAGGCCACCATATGCTGCAGAAGTGGCGGTGTTGTTGGTGCTTTTCTCTTGGTTAGCATTGGGAGTCAGGTGTGTCCAATCGGGGGGAAGGTGTGGGACACACGTGGGAATTCGTAAATGGCCAGGAACTTCACGGAAAATTGTTTCCCCCCTGTTATTTTGCTATCAGGAACTGATGATGCTGGTGGTGCTGGTGCTGGTGGTGGTGGATTGGGGGACATTTTACCAGAATGATTTTTGGCAAAGCAGCAATGGGGTGAAGTTGAACTGGAGAAGTTCAGATTTAATAAATCATGCTACTCCGATCGAGGGTTCCCTGACCAGAAAAAAGCAAAGTTGAATGAAGGGTAACCAACTTCTTTCTTCACAAGGCTTTATCAAGCCTTTAATTCTGGTGAGGTAGCTTTCAGGGAAGTTGAGATGAAAAAATACTGCATTATATATTAGGGACGTATCTCAAATAATCTACAGTATTTTCCACTTTGGATTGCTATTCAAGAAAAATCGTCACCGCCTACATCTATCCTCATGTGACAGTTTTCGGGCCGGGTTCTTTTTTTTCTTGGATTGGTCTAGGACGTGTTCCAATATATTGAACATACCTGAGACCTGAATTCATTACCACCAAAGGTTTGTTGACAACTTGCCAGTGACACTCTGGTAAAGTTTACATAGCAATGGCTAATCTACCTTTTTGTAGATGTATGTCCTATTGACAAGGGGGAAATTCCATTGCTATGTTAGTGTCTCAGATGGTAACCATTAGCTCACTACGAACCATCAACGCTATCCAATACTGCGGAGCACTACTATGGTTTCATATTAATCATCATTACTATCATCATTACCATCATCATTACCTCATTACCACCATCATCATCATCATCATCATCATCATCTTCTTCTTCTTCTTCTTCTTCTTCATCATCATCATTATCATCATCATCTAAATCCACTAAATCCACTAAGACTCCAATGAAAATCCACCAAATCCATTATACATGCCGAATCTTACATTCCAAAATTTCATCGGAGACCTTCCTTCCAAACCTTCCAAAAATAAAACAACACCCAAGCGGCATCGGCGAACCCGTCGTCGTCATTTCTTCTTCGTTGCCCGTCGCAGATCCTTTTTTTGGATGCTGATGTCTTGCCATCTCTGTTGCCTCTGGCGAGTTTCGGGGGAAGTGATCGACAGAACTAAGAAAGTAAACAAGCCAGCAAAACAAACAACTTGAGAAAATCACTTGACGCAGGACGGATAACATCATCAAGCATGCATTTTTTTTCGGCATCCAAGAATTGAAACTTCCAATCTCCAACAGGTTAACCTCTACCTTGCCAGGTTCACGTTGGTTTCCATTTCCCGTGGTGGCAGCAGCTGCTGTCAGGACCTTGCAAAGGTGATGATTTTGTTGCAAATGGAGATGGAGAATGTTAAAGTGATTAAAGAATTATATCACTATACGATATATTCTACAGTATATTTGTAAATGTCTATTTTGTTTTGAAGCACTGAATCTATTTGTTATTGTTTGTTTGTTGACTTTGTTTTGTTTGTTGTTTTTATATACTGTTTTTTGTTTGTTTGTTAATTTTAAATTAAGTCTTCCCTTAAGTCTTCCCTTAAGCGGCCCCCATTCACATACGCATCATCAGCTTCAAACGTGAGAGAATAACTGAACAATGGTAGTTGATACATGAAGCGAAATTGTAAGCATGAAGAAACACTATATAAGTAAGTTTTCATGATGTAGAAACGCTTCAATTTTTTGCGCATAAATACATGCAGATTAGTTCATTAATCATCCATTTCCACTAATGCTTAGAAAAAACACGACTAATACACGACATCCCCAAACGACAAGCACACGGCACATGTTTGGCTCAAAAATGCTCAAAATGTCATTTTTTTCGTACTTTTGAGCCATTTGGGTTTTTCTGAAAAAAGGTGACTATTCTAAAGGTGACTATTCTAGCATTGGAGATCAGTTTTGTGAATTTAGTTAGTGTTCCTGTTGAAAAAATGATGAGGTTTTAGCGAATCTTCTTCGATACCAGGCGTGAAAAACAAATGGGGGGAATGGAGGATGGATAGGGACAGGTAGATTGGCAGTGATCTCTTAACTTTTTGCTCTACTTTTGGGTGTTTTATTGACAAACGATTGGAGTTTTTCGAAAAAACACACCTAATCTTGAAACACCTAAGTTATACAAATTCCAGATGTCTTTTTCAAAGTCAATCTGATGATCCAGTTTTTTTTCCGAACAAAAACCTGCCTGAATCTGTTGACCTTGCGTCTTTCACAGAAGGTGAAACGACGTTTAGCGCGCTTGCAGATGATGCGCACAAGATCTCAACTGGAGGTTGGGGGCTTGAGGGAAACGGAGACTTGACTGGTGATCGGCATGATTTCCTTCTGGTGGATTTGACTGGATCTTTGAAAAACCTCGACCTGCATGAGAAATTTTGTTGTGGAGATTTTTGTTGGGATGAAAAATCACGACTGCAAAAATTCAGCAAAAATGAGGTTGCAGAAATGATATGTTTGTTTGTTGCCTATATCTTCACCTCCCAAATCCAAAAAATCATCGAGTCCTTTTGGTTTCCGAACGCAAAAAAACTCGGAAGTTCAACTTTTCAACTGATAAGATGCGTTTTTTGGTTGGCGTTTCCGCGAACAGACAAAGTTGAGGACAACATGTGTTTTTTTGGTATATTTNTATTTTTTTTTCTTGGAAGTCTTTCATCTCTAGATCCTTGAGAAATATAGTTTAAATTTGACTCATATATGTTTCAGTTGAGTGGCAAAGAAAACAACAAAAAAAGGAAACGCCAACAGAGAAAACCCTTTTGAGGGTCAATGCACAACCGCAGGGCGACGTGTTACTGCTTCTCCTGCTTCTGCTCGGAGCATCCTGCGCAGGTCGGAAGAGATTGCCGTTTTTTGAACCTTGAACTATTTAGCCTCCCTGAAACGAACAGCCAGTGGAGACCCCTGAAAATGAATGCTTGGAAGAAGAAATTTCCTTCTGAGGCCTGGCCCATTTTCATATATGCAAGCTGTTAGCTTTCATAGGGTGTAAAATCATGTAAAATCAATTCTTGGAAGGGAGAATCATCTCTCCCAAACCACCCATTTTTTGGTTTAATGTTAGTTTGAGCCCTATGTTTGGCAAGCGCATGGAATTTGAACTTTCTTGGAAAATCCAACGGGTGACCAACTGAGCGATCCAACGGGTTACTAAGACTTCACAGAACCGAACAAACATGCCCCAGCCATCCCGGAGCATTTTCGGCAAGTTCAAGACATGTTGAAAAAGCCTCTCAACCTAGGGTATGACCGTGTTTAGATGTACGTATATGTACTGTATATAATTGATATATCTTTATGTATGCAGTATATCTTGTTTCAACCAAACCCCTAGTGACCTAGTGCCCCAAACACCCCCTTCCCAGCAAGGCAAAGGACAGGGTGGCTTGCTCCAAGTGTCCAAAAGCTCGGCCGTGGGAGGAAAATGGTGATGACTAATCGTGGTTCAGTGGAAAGTGGCAGGATATTTGAAAGGTAATCACTATTGGAAGGACCCCATTTTCATCCATTTTTCACTGAGCCATGATTATGGGAGGAAGGGTAGGTGCTGCAATATTGGGCATCTTACACCACCCAAAAAAGGATTGATTGAATGAAAACTCAAAAAAGATGATGATTGAAACTTGTTATATATACGTCGATCTGGGTACAAACCAAAAGTGATTCAATCCACCTTTGACCCGCTAACTAAATGGTGCTGCTTAAGTGGATTTATCCCTTTACTTACACCCAATTACAACTTCTGTTACTTTAAGGTTTTCTGGGGTTATTCACATTTACAACTAGGGGGGGTCCCTTGCTGTTGTTTCAAAAATAGGTCAATGTTTACTTTGGTTTATTGAATGCTTTTCACTGGACCCTTAGCAATTTGAGGCTGAGGGTTTGGGAACTTTTAGGTTTGGGGGTTAGGTTTGAGGGTTCAAAGGGTCAAAATTGGGGAAAATGATCCCATTTGACCCATTTTTTCAGGTGGGGTTGAAACCACCAACTATTCAAAAATGTTTCAATTTGGTGTTTGGTCGGTAACATGTGTGGCATACATAAAACAAACCTAAGCAAAAAGAAAAAAGGACATTCCAAATCGTACAAACAAACCATTTGCCATACGCAACGGAAACAAAAAAAGAGAGTCGAATGTTTGTCTTACCCTTCCTGGCTGGTGATCCTCGGAATGTGCGTAAAACACCCAGGTTGCAGCAGTTGCGGCAGGTAGAAAATCTTCCACCTCCTCCTCAGGAGCTGATTTTTCAAGAGACCAAGTGGCTGGGAAAAGATGGTGGTTGTTTTTTTTCACAAAGGGGTTGCTTCAATTTTGGTTGGTTGCCATATACACCAGGGTTTTTCAGATAGATGGCACAGTTACTAACTGTATTGGTTTATATAAGTTATATAAGCCCTGTAGGAAAACCTACCTTTTGGGGACGTTGATCGCCATGTATTGTGACCATGGGGATCTGAGGTTTCAATCAGACCTGGATATTTCCAAAGGGTACCAAATTAAATGGTGAAGCTAAACAAACTCAGGGTTCAAAGACCACCTGTTCCAAGATGCTGGTTGGAGTGCCTGCTTAAAATTATGTGCCTTACTTTTTTCTGAAAGTCATCCAAAATTCTACAAAAGTTCATGACTGCGGTGGGGTTGCTTTATTGATGACCTGCTAAGTGTAAGTATTCTTGTTACTTGTGCTGATTCCGGATGTCCTATTCTGGAAAGGTAGCCGAGGTAAAGGACGTTGAAATGGCTAGACTTAGATGTTCAGACCTATGAAGGATTCAAAGTCATGCCACTGGTAGCCAGGATTCATGGACCAATGCAAGTTCACAAGCGGAATCATGATACCCTTCAGCGGGTAGGTCATGATTTAGGTCCTTCCCAAACCCTGGAGCAATTTACCATTTTAGTAGGGGCCTTACATACACAACCTTCATCTGTTGCAGTGTTTTGGCAGGCCTACAAAATGATATAATCATTATGAGTACAATGGCTAGTATACCGGAATGATTCTTACCCTGCTTATCTTAATAAGGTGATTCACCACGCAATTCTTACCCAAGATTGTGATTATAGGTACCCATCGAGAAAAGTCATGGTAGTTCCACTCGACACCAGGAACTCAATGCTCACCCCTCAATCGGCATCATTTCGTGGATCATGCACCTTAGCTACAGAGATGATCAGTGGTGATGATCGGGCAGTGATGCGAAGAAAGTCTTCGAGGGAAACGTTGCACAACTTGGTTTTTTGAAGTGTTTGTCCCATTCGCCTTTGTTATAATATCGACAAAGTTGGTTTCAAGCCGGAATTTTACCACGAAAATTTCGGGAAAATGATGACGAATTTGACGAGGATTTTTTTTCTTCAGAGACACCTAACTGGAAAACTGTGCAGGAGTCCATGAGACAGTCTTTTTTGGGGAATGAAAAACTAGGTGGTGGTTTCAAATATGTTTTATGTTCACCCCGATCCCTGTGGAGATGATCCAATTTGACGTTCGCATATTTTCCTAATGGGTTGCTTCAACCACCAAACTTGACAACTCGCTTCTTGAAAATATGTTTCGTGGAGAATTTCATATTGCTGGCACCTTCATTCAGTGGGTCAAAGTTTGGGATCCAAAAGTTTACCAAGAGGCCAGGAAGCCTTTTTTGCGCCAGCATGGGGGATTTTGTTGTTTTTCCGGCAATGGGCAAAGCTCATCAACTTCACTTCAGTGGCTTCAAAAATCCTTATCCTCCAGCAAAAGGATGTTGCAAAGGGAACATTCAACCAAAAACGAAATATCGTTTTTCCATGCAAATCGAATTAGTTCCAACAAGCTCAACAAGAAGTTGACTGCACGAGCTGTTGTGATCAGCTTCACTGTTTGTCTAGGAGTCTCGGAGTTTGCAAGGAGTTTGGATGATGATGATGATGATGATGATGATGATGATGATGATGATG